>JAJMGN010000237.1:0-94774 GCA_030575015.1 Cephaloascus albidus | reverse complement strand
CTACAATGAATATTTCGTTGAAATCAGTAAAGTTGATTCAGCCAAACAGAGACCCAGTGGCTATATCTTTTATCAATATTAGAGGGAACCATATTAGAAACATATTATTGCCTGATCATTTAAACTTAGATTCGTTATTAGTTGATTCCTTGGTGAAGCCTAAGAACAATATGGTGAGAAAGCCCGAGGCTGCTCCTAGAGGAGGCAGGGGTGGATTTAGAGGTGGTGCTAGAGGTGGTAGAGGTGGATCGAGAGGTGGGTTTAGAGGAAGAGGTCGCGCATTTTAATTTTATTGTCAGTGGTCTAAGATGTTAGATAGTGAGGACAAGGTTGATATAGGCGGTTGAGTAGCTCTAAGTTGATGAGATTGTTTTTTCTATTAATGAGAACTGCAATCTGTGTATAATAAAAAGAAAATTTATTTTAATTATGTAATTCAATTTTCGTAAGTTGTAACTTGTATTACACATCATTAAACATTAAACATATATTATATACAAGGATTCATAATTCAGTTAGATTAATAAGATATACGTTGGTTTTTCTTTGCTCTCTTTTCTAATCTTTTCTTGTATGAACTACCTCTAACTCCAAGAATCTTCTCGTCTGCAGTAGCGATGGCATGAGCTCTAGCAGCCATTCTTGCGTCACGAGTTCTATCATGCTCACTGATTCTAGGGTTTGGAATGGAATCCATTATTGGTTTAGTATCGAATTTCTCTTGATAGAATTTCTTATTATTGTTTAATGGAGGTAACAAAGTTTCAATTCCAAACTTGTATGCTAATTTGTATAAATCTGATTGACGTCTCATACTGTAGACTGAATCATGACGGACTTTGGTGACTGGATGTATATTTGGTAAGAAAGGATTTGCTATTGGTGAGTTTTTCAAGACTGGTACGGAACTATATTCTTTTGGAGGAAATTTTATAAAGAAGTTCAATAATTTTTGAGGAAGTAACTCAAACCCTTCTTGAGCTGTGATTTTTCTGACTGACATGTTGTGATGAGCCAAGGATAATGTGGGAGTGTTTAGATTTTGTAGGTTAATTTCTATTTGTATCCTGATCAGTCGTGGAATAGTTGATTGTTAAAGTGAAAGATTGAATTGAAAAATTGAAAATTACCCGGTTTTCTTTTTCTCTTCTGAAAGGATTATGTAATATATTATCTAATCCATATGTGGTTATGTGCCATGTTATTAATATCACATGACCATTATCTGCTATTACGTAATCACAAACCAACTAAGGATTCCCAATTGGGCAGTCATCCGGGGAAGTTTAAATCACTTCACAAAAGTTCAAAAACATTTGACGTTTTTCTATCTTTCTGCAAAAAAAAGTATATAAGTTGCAGAATCTGCTGTTTATCTTGTTTCTTTACTTTCATCATATTGCTATTTGCTCAGATTTATTAACAACAACCTAATTACTATACATACCACAGAAAATAATCACAATTAATAATGCAAAATCCATCAGTTATATTGAAAAAAGTTGGCGAAATCGTCATTGAAGACGCTCCAATCCCACAATTAACAGACGACTATCTGGTTAAAGTCCAAGTCAAGAAAACTGGGATCTGTGGGTCAGATATCCATTACTATGTCCATGGTTCTATCGGGAAATTCGTTTTAAACAAACCAATGGTTTTAGGTCATGAGTCCTCTGGTGTGGTTGCAGAGATCGGTTCAAAAGTTTCTTCTCTCAAAATTGGTGATAGAGTGGCCATTGAACCTGGTGTTCCATCTAGATTGAGTGACGAGTACAAATCAGGTAAATATAATTTATGTCCATGCATGGTTTTCGCTGCTACTCCAGATCCAAATGGTCCAAATCCAGCAGGTACCTTGGCTAAATATTTCATTTCCCCTGAAGATTTCTTGGTTAAATTACCTGATAGTGTCTCTTTGGAAGCTGGTGCCTTGGTTGAGCCATTGTCTGTTGGTGTCCACTCTTGTAAATTAGCAAATATCAAATTTGGTGATAAAGTCGCTGTTTACGGTGCTGGTCCTGTTGGTTTATTAGCCGCTGCTGTTGCCAAATCATTCGGTGCCACCGAAGTTCTACTTATTGATATATTTGATTATAAATTGAACTTGGGTAAAGAATTGGGTGTTACTCACACTTACAACTCAAAAGATGATCGTGGATTATCTGAAGCTGAGTGTGTCTCAAAGCAACTTAAGGCCTTTGATGGTATTTCTCCAAACGTTGTTATAGACTGTTCTGGTGCTGAAGTTTGTATCAGATTAGGTTTACAATTGATTAAAGTTGGTGGTACTTACGTTCAAGTTGGTATGGGTAAGGATGATGTCAATTTCCCAATCTCTGAACTTGGTACTAAGGAATTAACTGTCAAGGGTTCTTTCAGATACGGTTACGATGATTACAAGACCGCTGTTAAATTGTTAGAACAAAAGAAAATTGATGTTGAAAAGTTAGTAACTCATAGATTTACTTTTGATAAAGCCATTGAAGCTTACAATTTGGTTAAAGAAGGTAAAGCTATCAAAGCCATTATTGATGGTCCTTTATAGATTAATGTTTAATTTTCTTTGTCATAGATATATAGATTGTCTCGGTGTCGATACAAGACAACTCAAATGACAAATGATGATGTTATGAAAGATTTTATTGTAAGTTTGCTGAGAAGTTGAAAGATGGAGAAGCGAACGTCATATTGGAAAGATGGATTTGCAGCAAAGAGATGCCGTGCGTACCAACTCATAAGCGAGATGCAATATTACATAGCTGAAAGAACAGATCATCAAATTGTAGTATATTTTTGGTCTGATATTTTGTTATATCTACTCTTGGTATACACCATAACCACCGCCTCCTGGAGTATTGATTTGTACTCTATCTCCTGGTAAAACATTGATTATTTCTTTACCACTAATCCTAGTAGTGATGTATCCACCATCTCGCTGCTTTCTGAACCACAAATTCAAACCTTTAGCTCCTGGCTCCCCACCTTTCAAGCCATAAGGACTATATATTCTTCTTTCAGATAAAATCGATACTCTCAAGGGAATACGTGCCTCTATCTCTCTAATAGCACCATCCCCACCGTTCCATTTGCCTCTACCACCCGATCCTTTACGTATTTCCCATTTAGAAATAATAACTGGTGTCCTACTCTCAACAACTTCAATATCAGTGATTCTAGTATTTGTACAATGAACGTTACAGCATGATTCACCGTCATATCCAACTCCATTGAAAAATCCTGCACCAACACCACCTCCAATAGCCTCACCTGTAGCAAAACCTGGCTTCACTTCACCTGTATATGGGTCCTTCCCACCAGTACCCCATCCAAAACTATTGGCACAACCTTGAGATGCAGCACAAACATCAAATGCCTTCAACAATACATCCGTAACTCTTTGCCCACTTATGGTAGAGCCACAAATTGCAACAAATCCGCTTGGATTTAAAATAGAATTCTTGGGGATATGTATCTTGCATGGAGTCAAACAACCTTGATTCAAAGGGATGTTTAAATCAATCAAACACCTCAATACATAGATCACACATGAGTGAGTGATTGCCTCTGGAGTATTCATTGGGCCATAAGTTTCAGGTCCGGTCCCAGTAAAGTCAAAGAAACCTTCACCTTTTTCACCGTCAATTGTTAATTTTAACTGAACTTTTGTACCATCATCAAAATAATCAACAGCTTCTAATGGCTTACCACCCAGTCTTATATATTGTTGCTTGAAGAAATTTCTAACGGCAATTTCTGCAGTATGTCTTATTGCCTTCATATAATATTGAATAAAAGTCTTACCATATTCAACAAATAAATCTTCCACTAAGCCAATTCCCTTTTGATTCGCACTTATTTGAGCTTTCAAATCACTCAAATTATCATTTATCTTTCTCGTAGCAGAACATCCAGGATATTTAGCAGGCTCGTTAAACAATTCAATTATTCCACTCTCGTTGAAAACGCCTTCACTAACTAATTTGAAAGACTTGATTGAAACCCCTTCTTGCCATAACTCTTTTGAATTTGGAGCCATGGCTGTTATCCCAGCACCACCAACATCAGCATGATGACCTCTAGAGGCAACATAGAAAACAATTTCCCCCTCGTGGAACACAGGAGTGATAACTGTTATATCTGGTAAATGAGTACCACCAGCTTCAGGATGATTAGAAACGAGAACATCGCCAGGTTTCAATTTCCCATTCCATAAATTATGTTGATATTGAATAGCATACTGCATTGATCCAAGATGGACAGGTATATGTGGAGCATTGGCGACCAAACCTCCATCAGCATCAAATATAGCACATGAAAAATCTAATCTTTCTTTAATTGATGTTGAAATTGAAGTTTTCTGAAGAGTTCTGCCCATAGTTTCAGCTATAGACATGAATCTATGGCTGAAAATAGTTGTCAAGATAGGATCATTCTGGGAGATTGGGGTATCATTTGTTATCTCATCATCTTTAACATATTTGGACCCGCCGGAAAACTTATGTAGTTCAATTATGACATGGTCTTTGGTTATGGAAGCAGTGGAATGAGGATTAACCAAGATTGTTTGAGTATCATCTATCAATAGCGCTGGACCTCTTATAGCGGTATTCCTTTTCAAATCTGAAAGCTCATAGACATTAGCATCATGTGGACCATCGTCAAAGTATATGGACTTTTTCTTTGAAAAAACCGGCACCAAATCTTCTGGTGTATCGACTTTTTCTTGATTTGATTCACCTATTGATTTTGACACTGAGACACCTTTAACTTGAATTGAATTAATGAAAATAATTGTACTTGAAGGTAAATTGAATCCAAATTCTCTCTTGTGGATAGTTAAGAAATTTTCAAGGTAATTTTCCAATCCAGACGTTGCTTCAACCTGTAAAACAGTATTTGAAGATTTATATTTCATCCCCAACGTTATAATGAACTCTATGGTTTCCTTTGCAACAGATTGTTTTGCACATAAATTCAGTACAACTTTCTCCTTAAGCAGATTGATAACCACCATAGCATCTTTCAAAGATGATTGAGTAAACTCTTTAATGAAAGGTTCTTTCAAATCATAAGCAACATCAGCAACAGCAATACCATAAGCTGATAACACAGAAGAATATTTATGTATCAATACTTGATTTATATCAAGATTTCTAGCTACATCTGAACAATTCTGAGAACCTGCACCACCGAACGAAACCAAAGTATGACTTTTAGTAACAAATCCTCTAGCTTCTGTTATTTCTCTTATTGAGCGAGCCATGGTTTCATTAGCTACTCTCAAAAATCCAATAGCCACTTGGAAAGGTGTTAATTTTTTACCTGTATCTTTATTTATGATTTCTGTAATTTCAGCGAATTTCTTCAGTGAGATATCACCATCCAAAGGTTGATCGCCATTCAGACCAAAGATATTGGGAAATTTAGAGATATCTAATCTGCCCAAAAATAAGTTTGCATCTGTCACCGTTAATGGACCACCTTTTCTATAACAAGCAGGTCCAGGGTGGGCACCCGCCAGTTCTGGGCCAACATGGAATAATCCATTCTCCCATTTGAGTATAGATCCACCACCAGCGGCCACGGTATTGATATTCAACTGAGGAGCTGAGTTTTCAATACCGGCAGTTTTGTTCTCGAAACTTATATCAAATTTCAATCCTTGGATACGAGATACATCTGTTGAGGTTCCACCCATATCAAAACAAATTACTGGTTTCTCATTGTAACATGTTTTTGCCACACCTACAACACCACCTGCGGGACCTGATAAAATGGCATTTATACCTCTGAAAGTTGTAGCTGAAGTTAACCCACCGTTTGATTGCATGAATTCCACCCTTGGAATATTGATGAAAGATGATAAGAATCTATCAACGTATTTTTGAATATGTGGTGTTAAATAAGCATCTATACAAGTAGAATTACCTCTTTGTAAGAAATTTATATTTTTGGAAATTTGTGATGATATTGAGATGTATTTGAACCCAATTTCTTTTGCAATCTCGTAGATTTTCTGTTCATGATCATCGTGCAAGTATGAGTGTGCTAAACAAATGGCTATACTTGAATACCCTCGTTCATAAATTTTCAAAAGCTTTTGCCTAGTAGTTTCCA
This sequence comes from Cephaloascus albidus, assembly GCA_030575015.1. Lineage (NCBI taxonomy): Eukaryota > Fungi > Ascomycota > Pichiomycetes > Serinales > Cephaloascaceae > Cephaloascus > Cephaloascus albidus. The sequence continues at coordinate 88,657 of JAJMGN010000237.1, read as the reverse complement.
CATCCAAAGGTTTAATTATCCTAATAATAGTTCCAGATGGAGTTAACCGTATACTATTATCGCTGTTCACATCAACAACAACCTGGTTAGGATCATCACTTGAAGTCTCAACAGTAATTCTCTCATCAATCTCGACAACATCATCATATAATATTTCAGGTTTCACAATCTTCAAATTGAATAGTTCAGGTCTTGATTGATTCCCAATCTTTAGCACGTCCTGGAAACCTTGCGTAGTGACAAACACAAACTTTTCACCTTTCCTTTCCAATAATGCATTAGTCGCAATCGTAGTACCCATCTTGACCCACTCAATTAAATCCCCATTCAATTTGGTACCTTTATCAATCTTGGTATTTGCAAATAGCTCTAATACTCTTCGAATCCCTTCAGTGGGAGCATCTTGGTAATTTGATGGATCTTCTGAAAGCAATTTGAATATAATTTGGCCCTTTCCAGGGATACTTGCCCATACATCACAAAATGTGCCTCCTCTATCTTGTTTTGTTAGTTATTCATGTTTACTTTTTTTTTTTATTCAGCTCTTTCTGGTACATTGAATGCTTACCGATTGATATTTGGACTTTTGACATCTCAGAAAGTAAATCTGTATTAGTTAAGTGTATAGCTGTAAATTGTTTTTGAAGGAAAGAAGTTGACTTCTCATATTTTTATATCTTTTATTATCAGATTTGATGTTGTGATCCGACCAAATTTCCGATCAGATTGGCCCAATTGAGGAAACAATCGTCGGTAGTAGAATATAAAAGGAAAACACCGCTGATTCTTATGATTATGGCATTAAATACCGCCCATTTCATCCCGATTAGGCTCTTTCTTCAACATGAAAATATCTTTCTAGACAAATGTACTGATAGATTACGTATCATCTGATGGATGATTATCTTTGACTTTGGCTAAAGATTCAAGATTGGCAAAATATTTTAAAGACTAGATACAATTGAAGACCCCCTACAACTAATATATTAATTATCTAAAAACTTCTCAATCTCACGTAAAACCAACTCAGTCTTCTCTAAATGAACAGAATGATTAGCACCTGCAACTTCAACCAATTTACTACCTCGAATCAACTCATGCAAGATCTTTGATTGTGGAGGAGGACATATCCAATCTTTCGATCCAACAATAATCAAACATGGTGTTTTCAATTTGGGTAAATCATCTCTATAATCGAAATATTTCTCAGTCTCGGAGTATAAATCATTATGGGATTGAGCTCTGTATTTCGTAGTTAGCGAAGAATGTAGTGCCTTGTTTGCATTGTAAGACTCAGAGTATAAGGGACCTAGGGCAAACATAACTAATTGCATTTCTTGATCAGATTCAAACTTTGAGAAAACCTTGTGTAACATCTCGATGGATGAGTTTGTTGCTTGACCTAATCTCGACTTGAGCGTTTCGAGTGCTTCTGCTTCGTGGTGATGTGAAGCAGCTGTTCCTCTGAGTACCAAGTGGGATATATTTTCTGGATACGTGATTGCATACTGTTGAGCTAGAAACCCACCAAAGGAACCACCAATAATAACACACTTGTTATCTCCAGTAAAGTGTTTCCTTAAATCATCTATGTCTTGAACAATTTGCGCAAATGTGAACGGGGGTGTGAACGAACTGTTCCCATGACCTCTAAAATCAAAGCTCAACACTCTGTAACCTATGTTGGATAATTGTGAGTATACAGTGAAATCAGATGACTTGTCACCAAAACCTCTTCCTCCATGGAGTGTTATGACCAAGTCTCCAGATTCAGGGCCTGTAATGTAGTAGGCGAAATTTGTGCTCCCTATTGTGACTAAATGTTCTTTAGACATCTTCTATCATTATATCTCTTTACACTATAAATTATAATAATCTTCACAGTTGTTATATAGCGGCAGGAATTGTTACAGCCAGATATATAAACATCGCTCATAACCAATTTAAGATTGTGTAAGTGTTAAAGTCACGTGAATATTCGTATTTTATATGGATTTATGAGTCCATTTCCTGTCTTATTATCATAGTCTTATAGAAGAGAATTGAGATTGTATATATCTTGGATGTAGTACGATATCTGTCCAGAAACACACCACATTCCACTGTCATCTTAAAAGCTGAATATACTCAACGGTCTTACCACTTCGTTATACACTTTAATCTATCTCACAATAATAAATCACCAATATTCAACAATCTTATCTTATCCGATACTTATAGCTTGATATAGCACAAAGTATCGGTAATTATCTATGGCTCTTATAAAACTATTTCTCCGCCAGCACTCATATTGCCCAATTCAGTGAGTTTCATCGGAGATCTCACTGTCCCTCTCATTAATATAATACTCATATGAAAATAGTATTGAATTTTGTATAAATATTCTTTATATTCTGTGTATTCTTCATTACAATTTATGTTCATTCAAACTGCACAACCGAAATGCTATTCAAGAGACGAGATTCACAGCCATCAGAAACAACAACAGCAACAACAACCAAGAGGAAATGGAATCAATGGTTTGAGCCAAACACTTCATCACAGGAAAAGAAATTAATCCTTAAACTAGACTTCACAATATTAACATACTCGTGTCTTTCATTCTTTATCAAATATCTAGATCAGACAAACATATCAAATGCCTATGTCTCTGGTATGGAAACCTCGTTGGGGTTGGGCCATCATAACGAACTAAGCTGGATGAACACTTATTTCAGTATAGGCACAATCATCGGATCCATCCCAGCTACACTTTTAGTCGGCTACTTCAAGCCAAGATACTACCTACCTGCTATGGATTTACTCTGGTCGATATGTGTTGTGTTTATATACAAGTGCAAAACTGCTCAACAGATTTACGCCTTGCGTTTCTTGATAGGGTTGTTTGAATCCTCCTCAAATCCATGTGCGCATTATATCATAGGTTCATGGTATACCAAAAATGAAATCATGAGAAGATCTGGTTTTTTCGTTATTAGTGGTGTCATTGGACAAGCCACCTCGTCGTATATCCAATCTGGACTACACTCAAACATGAACGGGAGATTGGGGCTTGAGGCATGGCAATGGTTATTTATATTCGATGGGATTATTGGGATTCCTGTTATTCTATTTGGAATCATCTTCTTGCCAGATTTACCTCAATCCACATCTGCATTTTACTTGAATGACTGGGAGAAAGCCAAAGCTGTTGAAAGAGTCAACAATAGACCATCCAAACTAAACTTGTTCCAACCATCTCAGATCAAAATTGTGTTAACTTCGTGGCAATTCTGGATATTCCCCATCGGCTATGCTCTTTGGACACTTACAGCAATATCCTACATTATTCAGTTTTTCGAACTCTACTTGAAGTACATTGGCGGTTATACAGTGACTCAAATCAACAACATCCCAACAGCAGTGTCAGCTGTAAACTTGATAACAATGATAGCTACGGGCGTAGTATGTGATTTCATCCACCGCCGTTGGCCAGTGTGCATCATCGTTGGCTGTATCTTGACATTTGGCGTCGCTGTGGTATTAAAGACACACAATAACACTTTTAGAATCGTTGGGTATATCATTACCGGTGTCTATGGCTGTTTCACACCAGTATTAACAGGTTGGTGCAATATCGCATGTCGTGACAATCAGTACCTCAGAGCAATAACCATTCCTACGATGATTGTTGTGGGACAGATTGTTGTTATCCCAGTGCAGCAGAACTTGTTTCCATCTGATGATGCCCCTTACTACAACAACAGCCATGGGTATGCCTTTTCGTTGGCTTTTGTTGTCGCTTTGACTGTTTGGACGGGTGTGGTTACTCCTCTTGTTGAGTGGTATTACAATGGGAAACAGGAAATTGCAGTTGATTTGGAGAGTGATGTTATACCTGTTGATGATGAAGTGGAGTTCAAACTGTGAGTTTTTCTTTCTTTTTTTGTTATTTGTTATTTGGTTTTATGTTTTTGTTTTATATACTTTGATAATCTGATAATTGAGACCATGATAGCTAGTAGATAATTTCCCAACCCTTGAGACTTATATACAAAGTAATGCTCAAAATAACACAAAACATATATTGAAATGCCGTTTCGACTATAACAAACTTAGTCGTGTCGTCTCCTCTGTATGTGCCTTTATATTATACAAGAAACGCAGAATCTTCAAAACTTCACTACACAACGTTCGGTACTCTACAATAGTACGTGAATTCAATGATAACAAGTAAATTTATCGGAAACCTTATTCCCAGTCTTAAGTTTCAAATTGCCATACATGAATTGTTGTGTATCATGCAACAATTCAAGTATTTGTATTTAACACCTGAAAAGAATGACATCACGCTAGTTTGTCTAAGTCTTGTCTTGCATTTATATCTTTTTGAATTCATGTCCCAGGAGCCGGACACCATTTACCTAAATCTCAATAGTAACAAAATCAGCAACAAACTTATGTCATTGAAGTCAATGAATATGTTCTACAGGTCACTAGGCAGATAAATAAACAAGTTAAAAGTTCATTATAAGAATAATGAGCATGTGTACATATAGCCATGCTGCATTATGACCAATTTTTCCTTCAAACTAATTGTATTTAATGCTTGACCGGCCTATTAAAGAAAATATTCATTATATATAGTTAAATATTTCAAAGAAAGCCCGCTCTCTTATATTTTTGTTGCAGTCAGCTGTATATAATTCAATAGTGCATTCAATTCTAAGCAAATCAGACTGAACGAGATATATAACAACTTAATGTGATCGAATATTACAATCAGCTACTCGACGAAAAATGATCAGTGCCATTTAAAGTTATATCTTTTCACAAGCGCAATATATAATATATGTGGATATTCAATATTGTTAACGCAATATATATATTATTATAACAAAACTGAAAGCTAATTGTAATTTGTATGTTGTGAATCGTGAAAGAATAAAAGAAAATTACCGCTGTGAATCTTTGCGCGTAGAGATAAGCTTTACACTTTACACTTTATACTTTGTTGTTCAGCTTTAGAACAAAAAGTGCACAATCACTATATGCAGGATATACAATAGTGGAGAACACTGAATCTACTAAAGTTAAGCTAGTCAACACTGCTGAGGTACTATTATGCAAATTACAATAGATCTCTGATTCAGTGCTCTAGGTATATGCTCATCCCTTAAAAGTTTATTTGCAGCACCCCGGATGTATTTCCTTTCATGAAATAATTAAACTGTCAAATTTTCTCATCTTTAAACTTTTGGAGATATTAAAAATTCAAGTTTACGTCACTTTACTAGCTACTTACATGTTAGTAGACGTGCTTATATAGTTTAGAACTAGCCGAGCTCAAGAGCGGCGTGCCACTTGCCTGTACGTGTGTGGAATTTAAACGCTAATTTTTTTTTTAACAGTTTGCAGTTTATAATGATAAAGTTGTAGCGGAATATTCAATGTACACATTCCATTAATTTAATCAGCTCTCAATCGTAAATTAATTATCAATGGCGCACATAGCCTATGTACAGTAATATTCAGTGTTGAAGATTATGTATATACCAGAACAAGTTGTAATGAGAAATATATTCTCACATATTGGTACGTTTCAATTCGAAAATTTGCTAGTCAGCTGCGAGTCAAACTGGATGGCGAATATTTTTTCGAAATGCAAAATTTTATACTACCATATTGATACATACGTCAAAATCCCTTCAAGAAAATTTTGATCGATACTATAATTAAATGAATATATGTTCATTCCATAATTATATAAAAATATATAATATTTATTTAGCTGTAAAATAATAAATAATTATATAACCTTTTTTTACAAACGTAACAGCCTGTGGGCAGTAACTACAATTAATGAATCTAAAATATAATATAAACATGTGAATAAAGTAAAAACTGTATAATACATTACACAAAAATTTTAAAATCCCCAAAAGTTGTATATGATTACCTGGTCAATAAATTTAATAATCCCCTAAGCTCAGTAGCTGTTCAATAGAACAGCATGCAGAATATTTCAACGGGAGAGCTAATTACCCATATAGATATTGAAGTGAAGTTTCAAATCAAGAGCAGCAGTGAACTGTTCACTAGAAGTTAGTATTATAGTTATGGAGGTGATTGAAATATTAATCGCTGAGAGATGATAACGGGATCAGTTATTTGGATCAGCATTTGTGTTATATACCTGCTCTCGATTTGATAATCTTGATATGAATCAGCTGCTGAGTGAACGATCCCATGTAATTTCCTGCTCATCCAGAAGTTTTTCTCGAGAAGATGAGCTGTAAAATAACAGTGATATGATATATCCAAATATATTTGCAAATTGCAACTTCAATTTGCTGCAAATTAAATTAATTAATCGTATATCCTGCATATTATAAGCAAGTAAGTTAGTGATTGAAGATTATCCTGCATACGATACAGGAGAATAGCTAATTTATATGGAAAAGGAATATCACCATTTGTCAATATGATCAACAAGCGCAATTCAATTCAAAATGTACAAATTACAAAATCTTCTATCGTTCAAATCATAATCGAAACATGCGCACTATCAACTTTGATGACAAATACCTACTAGCTAAATGAGATCTCAGTACCTTATTTTTAGATCAAATCAGATGTTCATCAATGCCACACATTGAACCACATTAATTAATGTGGCTTTCTATATACTGAATCACTGATTGTATGAAAAAACGGTATATAACTGTTAAGTACCCTTAATATGATCTTCACTATTATCATCTAGCTCATCCGGATCCTCTAGGCACCTAACAGAAAGCTTGCAAACTATGACAATTGAATCAAAACCTATAAAATCAATAGCTATAATAGGTGGTGGTGCATCAGGAGCAATTGCTCTAGATACTTTTATCAAACAAAAGACTTTTGATCAAATAACGGTTTTTGAAAGAAGAGATGTCTTAGGCGGTGTTTGGGTATTTGATCCACAACCTCCTGAATTGGATATCGCTCCAGGTTCATCTTTCACAGAATTGGATCCACCCATCTCATCTCCAAATTTTACACTGGACACTGTGTTGAAAGAATCACCTACACAACAAAGATACCACGAGACCCCATCTTACGGATGGATGAGAACAAATGTGATTGAGCAATTTATGACTTACAGCGATTTAAAGAAATGGCCTCAATTGGATAGAGAAGGTGAAGATACTTTTACATCAGGTAAATTCATCGCTCAATATATAAATGAGTATTTTAACAGACATGATCCTAAACATGTGGTTTTGAACACTACAGTGGAAGATGTATCGAAAGATTACTCTAATCCAGATGCAAAATTCTTATTAACTTTGAGAACAAATACTGGCATTACAAATAGTGAAGGTAAGAAATTAGACATTTGGTATAAAGAAGAATATGATGCAGTTGTTGTTACAGTGGGCCATTATCATGTCCCATATATCCCACCAGTCGAGGGATTATCTGAAATATATCACCATTTTCCAAATAAGTTGGAACATTCCAAAACTTTTAGATCAATAGATAAATACAAAGATAAAGTTGTTATCGTTATAGGATCAAGATCTTCAGGGGCTGACATTGCAAAATTCATATCTCAAGTTACCGAAATTACTTATAATTCAACAAGATCAATTTATGCGTTCCTGAAAACAATAGAATCAGTAATTAGCAAACCAACTATATCCAAATACCAGTTAACAGATTCAGGATTTGATGTCATATTTAGTGATGGATCCATAGTTTCAAATCCAGATTATATCGTATACGGAACAGGATACCAATTCTCATACCCTTTCTTACAAAAAATATGGCCCAATTTGACAACCGGGAAAATTGTTCCTGATTTATATCAACATACTTTCTTAATTCAAGATCCGTTGATTACCTTCATTGGTATTCCAACTGATGCTATTTCATTTAGAGCTTTTGAGTACCAGGCTGTGTTGATATCTAGATTTTACGCTGGATTGGTTAATTTACCAAGTATAGAGCAGCAAAAAGACTGGGCTAAACAGAGATTCGAAACAAAGGGGGATACAAGAGCATATCATACGATTGGAATAGAAGACGCCTTGGGGTATATGGACACATTGACTGAATTAGGTGGTGGTGTTACTGTTAAAAGTGGTGTTGGTAGAGATTTCCCTGTTTTCAACAAGGATGATGTTGAGACTTATAAGAAGGTTAAAGAGACTTTGGCTAAATTTTGGGATGAAAAGTAAATTTACTTTTGATGTGGATATTCGATATGATTATGGATTTTTATTATTATCGATTGTAGTATGTTACGAGGTTTATACCCAATTAGGAAGTCTAGATTTATACCATTATTATTTTTGTAACGAATTCTACAATAATGACTGAATTTTTGCAAACTTTGGGCTATCTATCAGCATGTAGTGCCTTCTTTTGCTGAAACGTTCCATCAGTCAACTTTATCCTGATATCTGATGTTCCACTGATATATAACGAAATTACACTATATTAATATTGAAACATCGCCCATAACCAAATCGAGAAATGCAGCATAAATAACACAACAGCACCACTCAAATGCCGTCCAATAAAATCGAATTCACTTAATTCGAGATTCGGTTTTCAATGAAAAAGCATTGATTTGAACAACCATCAATACTGTTAATATAACACAACACACACAATAATGTTAAGATCAATCCGTGCTGTCACCAAGCAATCTTCATTGATTGCCAGAAGAACATACGCTGATGTTGCCGCTACTGACTCTTTGAAATTATCATTTGCATTACCACATGAAACTTTATACACTGATTCTCCAGTTGTTCAAGTCAACTTACCTTCAGTTAATGGTGATTTGGGTATTTTAGCTAACCATATTCCTATCGTTGAACAATTAAGACCAGGTTTATTGGAAATTATCGAATCTTCAGGTACTACTAAACAATATTTTGTCTCTGGTGGGTTTGCTACTGTTCAACCAGGTTCAAAATTATCAATTGCTGCTACTGAAGCTTTTGAACCATCTGCTTTTTCTCCAGAAGCTATTAAGGAACAATTAACTGAAGCTAATAAGAATTTAACTTCAACCGATGAAAAAATTGCTGCTGAAGCTGCAATTCAAGTTGAAGTTTTAGAAGCTTTACAAACCTTTGTTAAATAATTATAATCTAAACACTTATAATAATTTATATTTACAAATTGAAAAAGATTAATCATTCCTATCTTGTTTCATTCTGATAGGTTTTATTTATTTATGCTTGTTTTTTATATTAGATTCATGAAATTACACAAAAAAGAGAATAATAAACATTTGAATGTTGTTTTATTGTAGTTCTTTATCTTTTCCATGTTGATTTCTTGCTTTTTGAATTGTCTTTGATTTGTTGTGGCATTAAAAGAGTATAACCATCACCTTATGATTTATTCCAAACTTGTGGGTTTCCACTGACGTCGTCATTTTGATGTTCGAATTAACATAAATATCCGATATTTCTCCTTTTAATCCCCACGAAATATAACCTTCTTTTGAATCAAATAATAGACTTGAAAGACTTAGAACAAGAACATAAAATGATCTCAACAGAGCAAGAGTTCACATTGGAAGAAATTACAGAGCAAGAAAACTCCACAATCTTACGTGAATTCAATACAGAGTTAGCATGGGAGTTGGGACTAATCGCTAAAGAATTAGTTAGCAAGCACTCCAAATCGTTTGTTGTTATAAACATCTCATTACCTAATGGACAAGTGTTATTCCATACAGTGACCAAATCAGGATCATCTATAGATAACGACCATTGGATTAATAGGAAAAAAAATACCGTTATTAATTTCAACAGATCAAGTTTTTTCATTGGTACTAAATTAAAACTTTCACAAAGAACAATTGAGACTGCAAATTTTATAAGTGAGAAAGATTATGCTACTCATGGAGGTGCTGTTCCTATCAAGATTGCTAGTTTTGATTCAATTGTTGGTGTTTTAACTATTTCTGGATTGAAGCAACATGAAGATCATTTATTAGCTATTGAAGCTTTACAAATTTTGCAGAAAAGACTAGGCTAGATGCTGTAGCTATGTCTGGTTTATTAATACTATAATGATGGATGTTTGATTTATGTTTTGTATTATACTCTAGTGTTTGGTTTTCATTTTTCGATCCGACAAAAGTAATTTTTGTTGAAGTTCAATTATTATCAACTGCTAAAGTCTGTTACCGTAGCCTAGTTAGCTGTTAGATTGCCTTATAAATAATAATTAATTGTCAAATTCTTTGCTAATATACAGGCAGCACAGCGCTATAAGTCTCTCGATTTATATATATGAACAGTACAACAGCGTTACTTCGCGTGTCCACACTTTTTGCTAGATGGGTATACACTACTGCGGCTCATGTATGAATATGCGGCCAATGGTACCTAATGCATATTTTTGCTTGTGGCTCAAAACCAACCTGATAGCTTTACCTATTTTTATTTTCTTCAGATTTAATTCACTTCATGCGTTCAACTTGTAATTCAGAAATAATTTCTTCACATCTTTACTGTCAATTAAAACTCACCAATATGGTTGATAATCATAGTACCGGTATCACTGCTCGGACAAGTCTGGGGGATCTAGATTCAAATAGGAGTCCAGTAACAAGTCAGGATATCAATCAAGATTATAGTGAAGATAGCGAAAATAGTGACTACAGTACTGAAGAAGATAGTGATTACCGTGAAAGAGATAGTGAAGAAGACATCGAAGGGGATACTGAAGAGGATATTGAAGATTTTGTTCCCAAATCTCGTACTAAGGAAGAGATGGAGTCCTATATCCTAAATACCCATTCTTTTCAGACAGGAGTTGCTCTCATCAAACATGGATTCGATAGGAAAAGACAACAAAGGTACAAGTGTAGTCGTTCTGGAGTTTTCAAGCAGACGACAGATACTGGCGGAAGAAGTCAGAAAACAAATTGTCCTTTCACAGCTAAAATTGTTCAGGATGATGCCGGTTGGTTCAGACTCATCATCATTAATTCTATTCACAATCATGATACAAATCAGAATACACTTCATCATGATCTGATTTTGCGAAGAAGACCAAACTTTATCAAACAGTTTATTCGAGATGAATTTATGGCAGGTTTGTCGCCGAAAGAAATCCTTTTCAAGTTTAAAAAATCATTTTACCAATGATACTAACTGCCAATCTGCGATGCTAATAAATCAAAAAGATATTTACAATGAGATCTTCTTGTTGAAAAAAGATATAATTGGTGGTGAAAAGGAAATCGATCATGTTGTCAATGTATTAAAAGATAAAGGATGGATAGTCAAGTATGAACTTGAGGAAAATACTAGAGAATTGAAGTGGTTGTTGTTTTGCTCCAAAGAAAACCTTGAATTTGCAAAATGTTCTGGGGTATTCATGCGTGAAACAACTTTTTCCACCAACTCATATGAGATGCCGCTTTTAACTGTCACCTCTATTACCAACGAAAATACTTATTTTCACGCTGCAAGTTGCGTTATGAAAGGAAAAGAGCGTGGAACATTCGATTCCATTTTTAAGTGCCTCCGAAGCATATTTACAGAATTCGACGTGAAGCCGATGCTCTTTATCACTGACTAGAAATGGCGATGTTTAAAAGTATAAGTGCTACATTCGTTGATTCTGTATTAAGTTTTTGCCGCTGGCACCTAGAAGAAACAGTCCTACTCAATGTTAAGAAGAGAATAGAAAATGAGTTAGATGCCGTCGCATACGTTGCTTTCGTAATGGGGGTTTTATTTGAAGCTGAAAATGAAGCGGAATATAACCAAAAGTTGGAGGAGCTAGAAGCCAAAGGTTACAACGACGCCTTCCAATACATTCTGGCGATGCTTTCAATAAACAAAACTCATATTGTTAGATTTCACCAATCTAATATTAACGATGCAAGAGCTTTAAACTCAAAGACTTACACAACAAGTATGGTGGAATCGTCGAATAATCAGCTTAAAAAGATATTAAGAACAAAGAGATTACCATTCATACTCTTCATGAACAAGATTATCAAAGTGATCGAGCATAACACTGAACGCGTTGTTGTGAAATCTACCCGAGCAGTGATAAAGGCCCCAACGAATCCGCCTGATGCACTATCCATTATCGCTGCAAAAATTAGTATGTTCTGCTATAAGAAGCTTTTGAGGGAGATTGAAACCAAAAGAAAAGAAATTACGTGCACAGATAGATGCAAGGCACTTAAAAGGTCTTTTGGCCTTCCGTGTCACCATAAAATATCAGAAATTGGTCAATTAAGAGAATCAGACGTTAACAAATTTTGGCTTTTAGAATCCCAAGCTTTCAATGCCATCAATGTCCCGGGAAGGTATATTGGTATAGAAAAGGCAACGGCATATTACCAACCAATCAGACAAAGGAGGGTTACTAGAAGACATAATAAGTGGAGGACAAATAGAACAATTAGGACCACTGCGAGGGTAATGAATACTACAGGTATGGGCCGAATATATTCAAGAGGCAAAAGGGAAAATATAATCACTAGAAGGAATAGCTTCTCGCAATCTCAACCTCAACCTCAACCTCAACCTCAACCTCAACCTCAACCTCAACCTCAACCTCAACCTCAACCTCAACATCCACTTCAACATCCACCTCGCTATCCATTTCAATATGAACCTCAACATCCACCTCAATATCCACCTCCACCTCAATATCAATCTCACCTCAATATCAATCTCAATATCCATTTCAATATGAACCTCATCCTCACTATCCATATCAATATCCATTTCAATATCCATTTCAGTATCAACCCCAATATGAAGCACAATGTCAATTCCCAACTTTACACATACTGTCTAATGCGACATATTCTGGTGGTCATCCCCTTAATAATACAGACAATATGGGTTACTATCCAATCAATAGTCATCATATATCCAATGATCAACTACCATTTCAAATCCCACCACATGCAACTTCGAATGGTGATTACTCTCAGCCATATACTCAGGTGCCTAATTCCCAGAATGATTGATTCAAAATGTACATAAAAATATATAATATTAGGTAGTTTATACTTTTTTTTAAAAGTCAATGGAGCAATACTCATATAATGATATAGCTGTACCAATTTTCGGACTTTGAAATGTAAACGATACCAAATCATTATATGAATACATAGGAACTTATTTAATTATAAGGTTCCTCATTTGATAAACTAGATTTGGAATGTCTGCAATTCAGTGACTTTAAGGCGCGCAGAGTCCTTAAAATTGAGTTTTAACTTTTATATAGCTTCGGTGATTAAATATTTTTATCCAATTGCCGGAATAAAAAAATAGATGCATAGAAGTACGCAATATAACGGGATATCAAAATTTGAGAAAGCCGTACACTCGACACTTTGAAGTTTGAGTATTTCGTGTTTTTATTTTTGAAAATTGCAGCGTTAAGTAGATCTAGACTCTATACTATTAAAATGATCAGTTCAAACTTCAAAACATAATAATATTCACTAGAATCCAACAGATATAATTATTAATATATACATTATTCTACAAACTCTTCTAACTAAAATATTCTATATTTTGAACTCGCCAACAAAAAAACGCTATAAAAATTAAAATCACCAATCATTAACAAAAACACATCAAAAGCTCAGCTTATTTTGAACAACATGACCCACCAGTAACTGTCTTATTACCAAAGGCAAAAACAGAAGAAGTATCAGTTTGGGACTCAATTGGAACATTCAAAGATTTCTTAGCTTCAGAAGTAGTCAAAGCATGAGATGGAATAACGTCAAGACATGGATTTTCCAAAAAGAAATTTCTTGGTCTTAATAATAATGACATTGGTTCAGCTGGCATAACTGGGAAATCTTCAGTAGCTGGGAAATGAGTAATACCAAAAGTATGGAAGAATAATATATCAGTGTCTTCAATTGGAGCATCTTCAGCGGTCCATAATTTCATACCTCTCAAACCATCACCAGACCATTGTGGAACATGATCACCTGATGGGTATAATCTACCTTCTTTATATGGAACAACTTGAGTTGAGTTTGAAGCCCACGGAGCTCTCTTAGAGACCAATGAACCTGGTTTAGCTAATAATGGAGGACAGAATGTAGAAACCAATTTATAAGATGCAGGTTTACCAGAGTATGGATTGATTTTCTTTGGGTTAAACATATCCCAAGTTCTTCCAGTTGATGATTCATAATTGGTAATTGAATCCTTAACAGTTTTGAAAGTTGTCTTTTCACAGTAAAATCCATTACCGTACATATTTTCAGGAGAACCTAAATCATGCGGAGATGAAGCAGCATCAGAAGTAGCAGCAGAGTTACCATCACCATCAATTCTTGGATGTATTCTCATTGAGAATAAATGTTGATGATTATGAGCGTTAACTTTTGGATAAACCTGAGTACCCCATGGACCTGATTCTTCTCCATCAGCTAAGATATAAGTGTTCAATATACCAGTTAATTTAACTTCTAATTTTATTGAAGCATCTTGCATGAAATTCCAGTAAAGACAGTATTCATAATTAGCAGCTGTGAAAATTTGAGAAACAACTAACTTAGTGGATCTTGTAACAACAGTGGTAGCAAAATTATCTCTGTAATCTGAATGCTTGTATAATAAACCATCATCTTCTTCATGGATACAAACAGCATGTTTAACAGTGATTGGTTCACCAGCTCTATCAGCGAAATGAGCATCCAAATAATGAATAGCACCTTTACAATCACAACCTAAGGATAATGGATTGGTCATATATCCAGCACCATATTCACCAATATCTAAAGCATGTTTTCTTTGATGTGGGAAATCTGGAGAACCGTACGGAACAATCATTTCTGATAAGGAGATTCTGTGGAATAATGGTCTAACGTTACCATGATCGTTATAAGTGATATCACTCAAGACAATCCCTTCTCTGTAATTGAAACCAATATGGAATTTGAAATTAGACCATTCCATTATATTACCATCCATCTTGAATGAAACACCTTCTGGTTGAGTAATATTAATTGGCTTGGCATCAGTTCTTTGAGCACCGTATTTTTCAATAACATGCTTTGGATGGAAGTTAGCATGCTTATGTTTTGAAACTTTTCTTCTTCTATCTGGTATATCAATGTAGATAACTTTCTTATTTTCCATATCAATAATTGGACAGAAATCTAACGGATGAGAGTATTGAGAATCATCTTCATCTGATCTGTAGTACATTAAAGCTTGTTGCAATCTTTTGGAAGCACCCCATCTTTCATCGTAACCAATAGTCCATGGATCACAGTAAACCTTGTGGATTTCATCAGCTGGAACACCTGAGATAACACATTGTTCTATAACTCTTGGATCAGCTCTGATAATTTCTTCAGCAGAAGATAAATCTTCAACGGTTAAGATTGGTTGAACGCCCTCAGTTTTTTTTAATTCTGTGATTGCTAATGAACCCAAATCAATAACACCTTCTTGAACACCATTAACACCTTTTTCTAAGATAACAAAATAAGCTAAACGTAATGGAACTGGACTATTTTGTTCTTTCCAACTTAAGTAGGCTTTCTTGGTTGGTTCTCTTAGAGTGATGGTATTGAATGATATATCATGGCCAGCATATTTAGATTTGATGATATCTGTGGCAGCTTTGATTTCAATTGTTGATAAAGGATCTAAAGGATGCTTTGGTTTTGGAGGAGATTGGACAGCGGCAGTGGCTTGAGATGCAATTTGTTGTAATCTTTCCATTTTGTTTGTTCAAGTATTGTGTAATGTGAATGAATACTAATACAGAAAGAAAAATAGATCCCACCAAAAGAGAAATACGGTTACTTTATATAATTTTACCATCGCTGATATTTGGTTGATGTTGAAGATAAATTGCCAAAGGGCCTTCCCGATCAAGTAAACCAAACCACCGACCCCATCGCATGGATCTAGTTTCCTGATTGGGAATCTGGAAACGCTATCTGTTTCGCACACACAAACGACAATTGGCGGATTAGCAGCCCTGTGTAGCGTAAACCATCTACGATAATAAGCACAAGGAAGAAGAATCCTGTCGAATCAGAGTGAGTTGTTCAGTGATTAGAATATCAGACTAGTAGTATTTTAGTGGTCAGAGGTCAGGATATCTTGGACGCAAACTTGCAAAGACTTGCTGCCATCAAGTGAAGGGCCAAGATTCAAGGTTCAAGACCTTAAACTAGTGCAACAGGGTGCAAATATTCTACGAAAAGTTTAGATCCCCTTCCTTTACTTCTTTACTCTATCTTTATGTACTCATTGACTATTGGTCATTGGTATGCTAAGTTTCAAATTCTCTCTCATTCTGAAGGAGGAAAAGCCAAATTCTCTCGATGAGCAACGTATTCAGAATCAGCATACCCCAATATTTTTTCGATATCTGTACTTTTACAACCTTTTATCTTTGAGATCTCAACAGCTGTGTAATTAACTCTTGCCTTACCAACGATTTTTTCAACACCATCAATGACCAATATCAAATCAACACATTGATTGACAGTGAAACTACCATGGACTGCAACGATACCAGCTGCTAATAGACCACCAGTCTTGTGTATTAATGCATTATGACAACCTTTATCAATTGTTATAGAACCGCGAGTCTTCAACCCATGCAATAACCAGAACTCTTTTCTCTTCATCTTATGGTCTTGAGGTTGACCAATAAACCTGGTATGTAATGGAATATTATTTATCTTCAATTCATTTAATTGCTCCTCCACCGACATACCTGCTGAGATATGATTATCAGTGGCTTGAATATGATTAACGATATCGAGTATATTACCAGGGTTAGAAGATCTGGTAATGATAGTATGAACTCCAGCATTCGTACCTAACTCAGCAGCAATTAATTTGGTAGTCATGCCTCCTGTACCAACATCGCTCCCACTCGATGATGTATTAACTTTCAACTCTGACATTTTCTCAACAATCAATATTGGCTCAGCGTCTGGATTTGTTCTAGGGTTATCTGTGTATAAACAGTCCACATCTGTCATGAGGAATAAATAATCAGCGTTCGCCATACCAGCTGTAATAGCACTCAATGTATCGTTATCACCAAATTTAATCTCAGCGACAGACAAGGTATCATTTTCATTGACGATAGGGATAATTTCCATATTCAACAACTCATCAATTGTATTCTGGGCATTTTTGTATTGTGTATAATCTATGATATCGTTTCTAGTGATCAATATTTGTGCTATTGGTTGATTTAGTTGACCAAATAAATCATCCCATAATGCAATCAACCTACCTTGACCTATGGCAGCTAATGCTTGAACTTTTGCCAATTTCTTTGGCTTTTTAGTCAACCCAACTCTCTTCAATCCAACTGCAATGGCACCTGAAGATACTATTATAACTTTGTGACCTTTTCTTCTCAATTTAACTAGAGTTTCAACTATAAGTGACATATTTGCAATTCTTGGCTCACGAGTCACCTCATCTACCAAAGACGAAGTCCCAAGCTTGACCACTATTGTGTAAAGCCTCTCTCCATCCATCTTCTGCTTTATCTGCCTTCCCGTTTACTTATTTATGCAGTGTTTTGCTTTGTTTGGTTGTAGTGAAATCTTCGTGAAATATTTATATGACTGATCTGATTTTTCCATAAAAAAGTTTTGGACCGATCATGGGCTATTGGCACTATATTTTTTGGCAGATATATACCGATTTTCCAATCTCTCTATAAAATGCACTACAGTTTACGTGATAATGAATTCATTTCTCTATTATTACTATACATTTATTTTCATCTATGAAATCAACCGAAGATTTGAATATCATCATTAGCGATAGCAAGATCTTCCTCATTTTGTTCAGCTTGCTCATCGTGTTCCATCAAGTTGATTTGTTGACCTAATAACGATGCAAAAAACTCATCAATTTGGTCATCATTCCATTTGAAACTGGCAGCTCTTGGAGCTTCAAAATTCTGGATTGGTTCCTGGATATGATATCTCAATTTTCTCCCCTTTGATGCTTTAGTATCCACATTCTTCTTGAATTTAGTCTTAGATAATGCTATTGTCAATCCACTGGTGGGGTTACTTTCATTTATCTTTTTGTCAACCAAGTCATTTAATAGGACTCTATAGAAATCCTCATCATCGAAAATGTTTTCATTTTCTTGCAATGAGGTATTCTTTGTGACTCTATCTGCTGAAGGAGGCTCATCGTCATCGTTAGCTTCTTCTTCTTCATCATCTTCATCTTCGGAAAGATAACCCAAAGGTTTAATATTTCTTCTATTCAATCTAGTTCTTTTTATCAATCTTTCCATATCAGCTAAGTTAGCTTGAACTTGAGATTCAGAGGATTGGTTGATAGCTTTGAATTTGGATGCATTCAATGCAGTAGAACCTGAAGCACTTTGAACTTTGTGTGACCATTTATTTAAGACTTGTCCTCTATAGCTATTCAAAGCTTTATCCAACTCACCTGAGCTGTTAGAATATTCTTCGAACGATCTTTTTTTTGGTTTTATTGGGGCTTTGGAACCGGTTGTGATATGATCTTTAATATACAATTTATTTCTTAAACTCATAACTGAATCCAATAAGTTATATAATGAGTCTTCCAATTCATTTATATTCTTACTTGTCTTTTCTGTCTTGAACTCCTCAAATATCTCATTATTCAAAGGTAATAAATTTGATGTTGTTAAACCTTTCTGTAATTTTATTCTTGAATCTAAGATTTGGTCGTATAATTTTGTTTGATGCTTGACAGCATAACCTTTCAAGGCATCTGTCTTTCCTGAGGTTGATAATCTGTTAACTATATGTTTTCTTTCATTATTCATCAACTCTTTTAATTTTGATCTTTTATGTGTTATGTCTTCATCTTCTTCAGCTTCAGCTTCAGTTTCTGGTTCGTCTGCAGACTCATCAACTGATTGATCATCAGAATCTGTCTTTAATGAAAAACCGCTTTCGCTACCTTCGTCATCCTCTATATCATCGTTTTTTTCTTCATTATCACTTTCTAATTCCTCATCTGATTGTGATAATTCTTCACCCTCACTGGCTATCTCATCATCAAATAACTCTTTCCTACTGGAAGCTTTACCAGTATATTTTTCACCAACAACAGGTTTATTGTCTCTTAATTTTGATTTGTCTACTTTAACATAATGATTTGTCTCTAAAGTTTCATCTTCACTTTCACTTGAGTTATCTAAACCTGATTCTTCCTTATGTTCAAATACATTTCTTTCACTATCTTCAATATCAAACTCGGTGGCTGGTTTGGTATATTTAGCAATTTGCTCCGCCAAAGTTTTTTTACCCATATTCAACTGTTGTCAGACTGTGATTACTTGATTGACTTTTGTCGTTAATCTAATAACTGTTTAACTGAAAATTAATTTTCTACTTTAAAGAAAAAAAAAAATATTTTTCTATGCAGGATATAAAAAATCACAATATCTGGGCGGGTAATAGATGATTTCTGTTTTAGTATACCGATTTCATGGATAAAAATTCTATCTTTTTCATCTGAGATCGTGTGTATTTGTTTCTCTTATGTAACTCTAGAACTGCTAGAGTCGAATGCTAAATATAAGATAAATTTTTGCTGCTCAAATTTAGTCAAGACCGACAAGGTTACAGAGGCCAAATCAATTATTCATTATGTATTAGTATACAGTGTAAGATTACTACTAGTACAATAAGAAACAAGAATAGCGTTGGTACACTAATCAAGCATCATATTCAAGTCATCAAGGAACACATTCATATCTTCTTCGTTCATCATAACAGCATCCATATTACTAACATCTTCGCCCGCCAACAATTGATCCACATCAAAATTGTCATCGAATGCTGGAGCAGTATTTGGATCAAAGTCATCTTCATTATTTGTTTCGTAATGTATCGTAGATAAGATATCTGCTGGATTAGGTGTGTTTGTCTTGTTCATGCTTGTATGAGATTGTACTGATGATGATTGAGCACTGGGGTTGAAATTTGTTGTTGGTGTCATGTCCCTTTTCATATCTGTCATATTAGTCGCTATGTTTAAAGGTGAATTTTTATTAACATCACTCATATTTCTATTAATTGGTGTATGGTCGATACTGTTATTGTTATTGAGGTTAGTTGGAGGTGGATTAATTGGGGTATGTATTCTTGATGTAGTCTTTGAATTTGTGTTTGAATTGTGATTTGAGCTTGCGTTGGATCCCATTAGACTAAAGTCGTTTAAATTACCTTCGTCGTTCAAAAAATCTGTAAAATCTTCTATGATTTCAATGTTAGCATCATTACTTTGATTGGTTTTAGGGATTGGTGTTGGAGGCGTTTGCTTTGAACCACTAGCATTGAAATTAAGATTCGCCTTTGGAGTACTAATACTAGATGAATTCCTATGGACTTGTGATTTTTGAAATTTCTGTTTCTCTTGTTCTTGCAGCCTCAATTTTTCCTCCTTTATCTTTGTTTCATTCATCTTTTTTTGTTCCTCTTTCAATTGCACCAACAGGAATTTAACATCATCAAATTTTAAGTTGAAATCATCCAATACGCTTCCGTATTTGTTCAAGCTTTCGTTCAATTTCATCACCAAATTCTTATGAATTAACTGGTTATTTGGTAATACCAAATTTGAGGATTTTGTTGAATTAATAATCTCAAAAACATTCCCAGATGTGATGAGGATGTCATTGAAGCACTGTTTTAGTTTCGCTTCCATTTTATATTATTATAACTTTGTGACGTGATTATTATGGCCTTTCTGGTCTTCAGTTGGACATAAAAAGAAAATTGGACCTGGATAACTTTTATATTATAAGCAAGTTCTTTGAACAGATTTAAGTTCTCTCAGAAAAGAATTCGGATCACTAATTCGGAGGTGATATATGGTATGGAGATTGAACTAAGTAGTTTGTTATTGGCTGCTTTAAGTGATATCTTATGTATGGTCATAAAGGAGCCCCTGCTTGTGTCTCTAATCTAGGTTTTCAGCTTTCTGATTTCGTTTGTTAGAGATAGATTCCCATTCATAATCTTCTTTATTATAAGGAGAGTTTGACATGCTGAACTTTCTCTGAATAATTCGCCACAATATCCACATCAACTTGATTTGATGTGTGTGTGGCTGATGAATTGTTATCAGCGGGTAACCTGGAAAAGAAATTGGTTTTCACAGCAGAAAATAAAGAAAGTGGCATTGCTGAATCTTTATTCAGAACAAAATAAAAGAAACACAAAATACACCAAAATCTATTAAAAGACACCATTGGACTCACTAATATCTCAACCCGATTATTATACCAGACTTGATTATATTGATATCCAAGATCACAATATGAAGTTACTCCATTTCTTGTCAACATTCATCGCTTATTTTATCATATTAGCTTCAGCCGCTAAGACAACAGAAACCGGTACAGAGACAGAGACAGGAACAGAAACAGAGACAGAAACTAGTTCAACTTCAACTGCTGGTACAACTGTTTGGGTTACAATCACTACAAATGGTGGTTTAGCTACCGTTCAACAATTATACTCCCAATCATTCCCAAGTTTCTTTACTTCTGTGGCTGATCCTTCTTCAGGTAGTGTTGGTATGGGTTCCCTTTCAGGAACTGTTGGTGGCATCAGATCTTATGCGATGACAACTATCGGTGCTTCATCCAACGATGCTCCAAATGCTGTTGGTGATAGTTTGAATCTTTACAGTGGATTATTTGGTGGTGCTATATTCTTGATTGGTTTATTATAGATTATCCGTTAGAAAAATTCATAATAGCATCCATAAATTCATATAGTTGTTTCCAGTCTCAAAACAATTTTTAATCAAAAAGCATACTTAGAGCTTAGAGCTTTTTGATTGTTTCCAAAGCTGTATGTCTAGGTTTGGTCAAATTACACATTTAAAATTTCTGATATCCATAAAATCTTTGTATTATGTTTTTAAAGAGTGGTTATATATTTCACGGTGTTTGATTTATCAGTTGGGTCCACTATTTTACCTCTTTGTTTCCTTTGCTTTTAATTAATGTCTTCCCTTTAATCTTGTCTAATACCTGTGGCACGTAGACTCATCAACTCTGAAATGGAAACGCAGCCTCATTGTGCTTTCACCATGCGTAGGATCTTTATTATCTTACAATCTGCTTTTGAAACTTAATACATAATGAGCAGTTTGTTTTATAAGCTTCGATTATAAATAGTTTGCGCCGGCGGTCATATTTATTTAGCTTTTCTCACCCGCCAAGAGTAGAATTAGAATTTCATTGATATGGAAAAATTGAAATATCCAAAATTGATACTTCTTGTTATTACTGCAGTCGACTGAGGACTCTAGTCTCTGGAGTCTGCGACCATTGAGTTGTCACGACTCACGACTCGCTCGACATTCAAATAGTTATCGACACTTCTAATCATAGCACTGCTATTTAACCACTATATAACTTATCACGATTCACGACTACGACAGAATAAATATTGTGCTGCAGTTACCGACTTTATCGTTTCTTCGCTCACGTGATATAAAAACCCGTACTCAAAAATACAGTGACGTTCTCAGTAATTCGGAAAGATTTTTTTTTGATCGTTTCAAAAATGCGAGTTGAACAAGACAGTTGTTGATTGAAATAGACACAAAAGCAAAAACTTTGACTTTTAATCTAGTATTTGAAGACGTTGACTTTGATTGAAAGTATGTAAAGGTCTCATACAATGAGGCTATTTCCACTGTTTTATTTTTGGTCTGAAAAAGTTGTCAGAAAATAACCGCCGAGATAATCATTTGAAGAAATACATACTAATAATTTTAGAATGGCTGAAGAATTAACTCAAAAAGCCGCTGACTTGTCTTTGGAAAATAAGGAAACTGTCTTATCAAATAAAGAAGAATTCGAATTAAAGCATCCATTAAACTCGAAATGGACTTTATGGTATACAAAACCACAAACAAATGATAGTGAAAAATGGTCAGATTTATTAAAACCAGTTATCAGTTTCTCATCTGTTGAAGAGTTCTGGGGTATTTTCAACTCTATTCCAACCGCTGTCGATTTACCATTGAAATCAGACTATCATTTATTCAAAGAAGGGATTAAACCAGAATGGGAAGATGAACAAAACACAACTGGTGGTAAATGGGCTTTCCAATTCAAAGAAAAAAAGAGAACCGATATCAATGAATTATGGTTGAGAGGTTTATTAGCTGTTATTGGTGAAACTATTGAAGATGATGAAAACGAAGTTAACGGTATTGTTTTAAATATTAGAAAAGGTTTCTACAGAATTGGTTTATGGACAAAATCTTGTGATGAAAGCAAATTAACTCCAGTTGGATTAAACTTCAAGAGAGTTTTAAAATTAGAGGAACCATTAAAGATCGATTTCGTTCCACATTCAGCTGATGGTCGTGGTAAACCAACCATTTTGATTTAATTAATTTGTTACATTAATCAAAGAAAGAAAATAAATGAGAAAGATGTTATTATAATAGTGGGTTTAAGATTAGTTATTTTTTGATTTTTTATAACAAAGTTTTTTGTGATTTATTCTACAAGTAATTCTACGATTCGATTAGTACCAAAACAAACAACTTATATTTTCTTTATAACCCACCCCAATCAACATATATCTAACTTTTAATAACCCACTGGATTCACTTTTTCTTTAATGAATTTTTGAACTATATCCCAATAACCTTCTTGTAATACAGTATCATTATGGTGAGCGTTTGGAAATCCATGGAAAACTTTATCATTACTACCACATTCTTCAAAAAGCTTGGTCATATGACTAGGAGGAACAATCTCATCTTTCAATCCATTTATAAAGCAAAATGGTAAATCCTCAGGAACAGTTGAGATCAACTCCTCCGAATTCCAAATTTGGTGACACAAGGAAGTGAAATGCTTTAAGAATGGGAAAACATGAGGAATAACTTTTCTTATCGAAAGGAAAGTATTTTCTAAAATAACAGCTGAAATCAAATTTGAGTATTTTGAGGCAATGTATATGGCGACGGCACCACCTAGTGATCTCCCGTATAATATAATAGAGCTTTTAGAGAAGATTGGATCTTTCTCAAGGTAAGCTAAAACAGTATCAGCATCTTTTTTCAAACCTGTCTCTGAAGGAGTAACAGGCGAAGAATGTCCGTATCCACGATATGAGTAAATAAACACATTATAATTCAATTGTCTGTAAAACAACTCAACGATTGGTAAGGAATGGCCAATATTACCAGCATTTGGACACAAAATAAGAACAGTTTTGTTTGAGTAAGTTGAAGAATGCTTATCATGCTAAATGGTTAGTTTGAAATCTTCAAATGAAGGCTACTTAAAATAGTAGGACATACTCTTAAAGCAAAACACTGAAGTTTCATACCATCATCAGTCTTCAATTCAACAGCTTCATATTCCATCCCATAACTATCAGGAGTATCAACTATTCCATGACCATCGTTCAACGATGCTGGATAGATCAAGCTGGACTGGAAGGTATATACACCAGCAAGCCCCAATAAGACGAGGGATATACCAATAGAGGACAACGTTTTTAAAATACTGAGAGCTTTGGAAAGGTATAATGAACGGTTTGAATCCATAACGCTGAAGTTCATTTGCTCTCGTTTCCTACAAACATTCTTCATTATATAAAGCTGATATCTGTTACTTTTCACAGATTCAGTGCCGCGCACGTGATATCGACCACAAAGATTATATATATTTGCAGCATATTATTCTACAGTACAAGGAGCCAAGACCTAATAGAATTCAAAGTTCTACTTAATAACAACATTCCCACATCCAGCAGGACATTCAGTGTTCCCATCCGCCAAAAACCATTCCTTCATACACCCGAAATGTCCCCTATGACCGCAGCTTAATATCGAAACGCACATTCCCTTGATGGGTTCCGTACAGTAGGCACAACCATCTAGTATGTGACGACAAGAATCACAGAACCAGTATCCACCATCAATATTTCTTTTATCTTCACGAGTTATCTCTTTTTTCATATTTCGCTCTTTTGTTCTCTCATTAACTAATAGTTCCTCACATATCGGACAATAGGTTCTAATAGTAGTCTCATTCAATCCAAAGTCGCTGATTTCTTGAAATGGTGAGTTCTTAATGACGTCGGAAGCAACAGTAAATAAACTATTTTTACTCAATATATCACAGTATAAGCTTAAGCTTTCCAACGCTTGTTCCCTTGGAATATTCTTAGGGTATCTTTTAGCAAATAACAAAGCAAGTGTAGATGTCATGGAGATATCACCTTGATGAGACGCATATTCAAAGGCTTCTTGAACTAAAATTTCAGGTCTCCAAGGAGTATTTAGATCCTCTATAATGGTAGTATTCTCCTCTAATTCAGGCTCATCTATTATTTGTGATGATTTCATACTGCCGTTTTTATTTTGGTTTCCTTCAATAGCTTTCGTTAATTCACTTTTATGAGTTGCAGCCGATTTATTAGATTCAATTCTACTCAAAGCATTCGAAAAAGTATTCGCTTCCGTCAACTTGAAAGGCCTTGGATTCAAATTACTACCCATAGACCCAGAACGAGAGTTGTATGGAGAGTTTGAAGCAGAGGAATAATTCATTGATCTCTGACGTGAATTGAATGAAGACTGTAGAAAAACAGAATTCTCATTGTCATAATCTATGTTGTTGTATCCAAATGGTGATCTTGATGCTGGCGACAGGTCCAAGAAGGAACCCCTATGCTTTCTGACAATTGGCATAGGGTTAGATGGTGGGAGATTACCCAAAACCGATATATTGGAAGAATCGCTATCACCTTCTCCTTCTAATTTGTGTTCATTTTTCCCAAATTTAGCATTTTCAGCTTTGTTTTCATTAACAGTTTCACTTGTATTTTCAACTTTGCTGCTTTCTTCTTCATGTTGATTTTCATGTCTTTCATCGATTTTTTCTTGAGAACTATTTACACTATTTGAGACGTCTTTATTATGTATAGTCTTAAAGATTGGATCATTTTTGGGGTACGAGCCAACAGTGTAATGCTTGATCGACTCTCTTCTAATAACTTTTTTCTCTGGCCCACTAGCATTGAAATCATCATACGGTATGCGGAAACTATCTGATCTAGACTCATTGATGTTATTCCCAGAAGCATCAGATTGAGCTTTGAAAGTATCAATGGCTCCAGTAGCAGATCCATATTGTGTTGAATGAGAGGCATACGATGAACTTACCATTAAATCAGATGCCATTGATTTAGTTTCACTATTGTTATCTTCTGAAACGGATGGGGAACCAAATATGGTTTTATATAGTACATCAGTATCGATTTCAGCAATCATACCTCCTTTCTCTAATTCAATTTCTAACCCGGCGCTTATAACTCTCCAAGTTTGACAATCTCTGAATCTTCTGACACTTGCTGAAACAGTAGCGTTATAGTTGCAGACAGAGACTAAAGTCATACCTTGAGGTATGAAAATCAAGTAGTTTGTCGCCAAAAATTCAAATATTTGATCATTATTCATCGGTAAGGGCAACGATATCGGAACCATGAATGGTGTTGGGTGATTTACCTGATTCATCATCGAACGATTCGATAAACCTCTAAATAACCCTGGTCTCTCTCTTTGAGAAGATTGAATAGTTGGGATCTGTGTGGCGCTTCTCATCAAATTTGGTCTTTCTAGATTTGGAGAGTGCTGTTGTAAATGTGTGAATGTATTAGTTGGGGATCCACCATTAGATCCTGTATAACTGGCGAATAGCGAAGCTGTATCTAATTGAGAAGCTGATGAAGCGGCTGGTGGAGGTAAAATGTTTGTGTGTATGCTTTCAAATTCGTATTTATCCTGACTTACCATGACCAAATCCCCCATTGATGTCCCCCAAGAAGTTGAAATTGTTTGTAAATTGTCTAATGGATTCAAAGATTTTTTCAAATCGTGTTGCATGAAAGTCTTATCTTTTGAAACGCTCCAAAGCATATTACTAGAAGGGAAAGTAAAATCTGTAATTGGTTGTTGATGCCCTTCTAAGATGTGGATCGGGATGAATTTTCTCTTTAGGTTGAATATCTGAATCCCTGGATCGTCAGTTAAGAAGCAAACAGCGATGTTATTGTTGAGAATTGAGGGATTGAAAGAAGAATTAGCTGGAGTTGGAGACCAGGATAGCTTTGATATGGCACCACTGGCTTGTATGACCTGATCAGGAGACCTGTCGTTATTGTTGGAGCTCATATTCCATATCTGTATTTGTTTATCTCTACCACCACTAGCAACGTATTCGATATCCGGATGGTACGAGATAGTTAACCCTGGACCAGTGTGGGCGTTCAATCTTCTTTCTGGAGTCTGAGGATTTCTTAAATCGAATTTCTGTATAACACCAGAATCAAAAATCCCAACCAATTTCTTTGATAAATGTGGTGAAAACTTGACGTCTCTTACAGAATCTGCATGGCCGACTATAGTTATTGAAGCTTTTGTTGGTTTTGTTCTCAAATCCCATAATTTGATAGTCCCATCTTGAGAACCACTGATTAATTGATGGGGAGTTCTAGCTGAAAAGTCAATCGAGTTGATAGCTCTAGAATGGTCTGTTAAGTTGTATAAGAATTTCGACTTGGCACCTTCGATAGAATATACCAGAACTGAACCATTTGTTGACCCACAGGCTATATGATCGCTGAAGTTCCCAAATCCACACTTGACATTTGTTATACTATTCATTTTCCTCCCGCTCGGCTGGTTTGGATTGACAGATTTAGTATTTAGGAGATCCAACTCCTCTGTTATATCATTCAGGTCATCATTGATCAACAATAGCTTTAAGAAGTTTTTACCGCCCACGATAACATTGTTGTAGTTGTCGTTATTGAAGTTGGCTAAACAAGAAACCTCTTTGTTTGTATTATAAATGATCTTGTTTTCCTCCGCAACATAGTGGGAATACGGCTGGTGCGCCAAAGCATGAGAATTTATGGAGTTGAATGAATTTGTAGAACTGGAGTTGGTATTGGAGGTCCCACCGTATATGTTAAAGGCAAATTTTGTGAAGTTATTGCTTGATCGTCTTGACGCTGAAGATTTATCTGGATATGAAAAGTAATTATTGGGAGAGGTGCCAAAGGAAGCCATAATCGTGTTTCCCAGGCATAAGCTATGCTGAAGTGTTCAGCTGGATCTTGATGAAATGTGATTAAAATGTGATTAAATGTCATTTCATCTCGAGCCTTTTTTAGAGCTTTTTATTTTTCAGTTTTTTTTGGTTTAATCGATTGCCCAATGGGGAAACAAGACAAAAACAAAGTACTACAAATCCTCTTTGGATGCGATTTGTTGTGTTATATCAAGACAACGTCTCCTATCTCTATAGACGTCCTGACTGCGCTGTATCTGATAACATAGATACCGTCTTTTTCCAAGTCAATCTCTTCATTTCCCGCGGAGACAGCGTGATCGATGGTTCTGACCACTTTGATGAACACTGGTTTATCCAAATCAGGCTTCGAGATCATGTCTATACCACCTGTATTGTCATCTAGCAACTGCAAGGTTGAGGGCAATCTTTTCAAGAAGGACGAGTTGTACAACTCCGTCAATATGGCAAAATGTCTGTTGGTGTAGTCCAACTCACTTAGTGAGAGCTTCTTGATCTCCAGTGAGCTTTGTGTGATGTGTAAAGTGTGTGCATCTATCTTGCTGAGTCTTGTTCTGAGGTAGAGTCTCACGAGATAGTTGACTCTCTCGATCTCACTTTCAATGATCAACAACTGTAGTTTGATGTCTTTGTTGTTGGTCTGCAATTCTATGGAGTTCAACTCAATGAACTCGACCTGGGATCTCACTTCCTGGAGAATCTCCAGGACCAAGTCCTCCTCGTAGTACAAGAGTTCTGGCGACATCCTCTCGTTTACCATCGCTTGGACCAACTTGTTGAGCTGCTTCGCTCTGGATTGCGCTGTGGTGGTTGGTCCTGCTTCCTTCTCGAAATCTCTCAAAATATCATCAATATCCATTTTTTTTGTGTTCTCTCTTCTTGTCTTCCTTTCTTGATAAAAGTCACTTGAATAGCAGTCAAATCAGCCAAATTCTTTCCCTTCCAAAACAATCTTCTTCACCTGGTAAAACGCGTTTTGATATCAACACCTCGAAAGTCGTGTTTTCCTGATCGACTTTCAGTTTTATTTGATCAAGTTTAACGAGAAACACTTCAGGTTGTTTTGTCCACCAAGAGAGCAGACGCTTTAAATATCCTATAGCCTGAAGAATTCTCCTACTGTTCATTTTGAGAGCCCGAACGGAACTTGTCTTCAATTGATATTACAAACGCTCTTTTTCCCGCTGAAAATCCCACAAATTCAGAGATTGTTGGTCTATTTAATGACAAGCAAAACATTTGGAAAGCCTGAAGAATTGAACTAATTAACTGGGTCAACCAATTACGAGTAATGTCATCGACAACTTCTCGTCAGGATGTGTTGGCTGCCAAAAGAGCAAAACTAGAAGAGTTGAGAAGAACAAGAGAGTTGAAAGAAAAGGAAAAATCATCAAGATTATCATTGACGCCAACAAGAGCATCATTAACGCCCACAAGAATGGGTTTCAGCCCGCTTTCCTCACCAAGCCCATTACTAGTTGCCAAAAATATAGAGAATGTGGACAATCTAGTTGAAAAGTTGATGTTGGCTTCGCTTGAGGATCTGGGTACAGAGAAAAAGAAAACAGTATCTGTATCAACCCAAGTTGATTTTTCATTTGAGTTGTTGAACAACGAAAAAAAGATAGACATAATTACATATGATAAAGCAATACAGACTATTGAGCTGGAGATTCTTGCCGAGCGGGATTTGGCTGAGAGTGAAAGGTCTTTGAAAGAACAATTGACAAAAGAATTGACCGCTTCCATAACAGAAGAGTTGCAACTTGAAAATCAAATTGCTCAAAGAAAGAAATTAAAACAAGAAGCAAACACCGAGGGAACAGTTATTGAAGTTGAGGAAGATAAGATATCCACTATATTGAGTCAATCTTTCAAAATTCTTAATAGATCATTGAATGAAGACTATAACATTTTAACAGATTATTCTAAAACGGAATTTCAATCTGAATTGATCAAAGAAGAGCCAATAAAGCAGAAATATTCACTTTTCATTGAAGAAATTCATAACAGATCAATAAACTCAATTGATTGGTCGCCACATCATCCTGAGTTGATAGTAGTTGCATATACATCGCAAAATAAAGTATCAATCTCATCATCATATAAACCGCAGTACTCATATCATCCAAAATATAATGCTAAAGGTTTGGTAATCATCTGGAATATAAAGACGCCGACAATCCCTGAATATGTTCTAACAGCAACAACGGAAATATTAGCAATAAAATTTGCCAAAAATAACTCTTTCTCCGTCTTTGGTACTGGTTTTAATGGTAAAGTTATGTCGTGGGATTTACGTGATTTAGACAACACAGAATTATCAACACCTATCTTGCAATCCCCATTTTCCAATAATAATAAGAATCTATTAACGCATTCGCAACCGATATACACATTGAATCAAATTCATCTGAATTCTGCAACAATAAAACAAGACGAGATGACTAATAATGGTTTATTGATAACAGCATCAACTGATGGATTGATATGCTCATGGTCGCCATACTTGCTTGCACAGCCTAACTCAACGCCCATCCTGCTAAAGCCACCAAATGAGATATTGAGCAGATACGACGAGTTGGCTCCTACTCAGTTGATAACTTTAAAAAACGATATCGCTGGGTTTATCGTTGGGTGTGAAGATGGTATAATATACAGAGTTAACAGATTTGATACTCCATTGATGAAAGTTGGTATAGATTCAAATAATATCTGGGAAGGGCATTCCAATGGTTCAATTACATCATTATCTCCTCAAAATAGTAATGACAACTTATATGGTGATATCTTTATAAGTTCAGGGTTGGACTGGTGTATTAAATTATGGAAATTGAACTTGTCTAATACTGTGGGGAGCAGATATACACCACCATCTACATCGGATAGTTTCAATGAATCATTTGGATTGAATTCAAACGATTATGAAAAGCCTTTATTAACTATATTGAGAAATAACGTTATAATGGATTTACACTGGAGACCAAATTTTAAATCTCAATTTGTGGCTGTTGGATCAGAAGGTTTGTTGGAATTTTGGGACTTATCTAAAGACCAGTTGAATCCTAGGTATGAAATATTACCCAGTTTGATTAGCTTGAAAGAATTTGAATCAATAATTAATGATAAGAAATCATTGAATAAGGTATCTTTCAACAAAAATGGTGATTATGTTGCTACTGGTGGATTGAATGGTGTATTACATATCTTTAAATTAGATGGTGATGATGAATTATTGAAAGAGAATAACTTGGATAAATTTTACTCATTAATTCACTAATGTTTTCTCTCATTTGCTACTGTCAGCATTATTAGATCAGACTATACATTTGCATATTTGAATACCTTTGTTTTTTTGTATTAATACATACCACAACAAACTTAACAGAAGTAGAAGTGCTTACATATTAAAATAATACTTAATTCACACTCTATTGAACAGACTATTATAACACCCAAAGAAAAATACACACTATAAAACTAAATAAATTTATGAAACAATTTCGATTTACCTGTAACAGAAATCTCACCAAATAGCAAATCTTGTTTCAACTTGACAGCATCACCAGTTCCCAATACCAACAATTCAAAGAAACATCTTGCAGCCTCTCTCTTGGGAGATAAAGACAATGGAGTTGGATTTTGAATATCTTTTTCGATTATTGATGATAATGTGGTTTCCAAACTTTCTTGTGAATCTTGTTTAAGTGAAAAATCATGACGTAAATTTGAAGCTATTTGAATAGTAGATTTTGAAATTGATTGACTTGAATCATTTTGGAAAATATCCTGTTCTTCTTCCGCTGCTTCTTCTATTATTGCTGAAGGTGAGGATGAAGATTGTTCTAATGATGGGTTCTGAGTATCAATATCTTGATTATCACCAAGATCAAAATCTTGATCAAAGTCTTGTTGGAAATCTTGTTCGAAATCAGGTGAGTTTTGTCCTAAGATATCAGCATCCTGGTCATAATTATCTGGTGCAGCTTCTATTGCGAAGGCTTGAGCTTCAATATCTTCAGCATCCTCAGCTCCTTCAGTGACTAATGCTTGTTCATCTGGAGAAACTTTGGGCAATTCCACACATCTTCTTTTGACGCTTTCATCTATAGCCCAAACTTGAGCCATACGAGATTGGCCCATGACTATCGAAAGAGCTTTAACCCTTTCCAATTTTTCACTCAAAGACAACTGATTTGAAACAGTTTCTGACTGTTCAACAACTGTGATTTGAGATTGTCTCAAGGTATCAGTGGCTAAACTTGTTTCGCCATCAATGATTAGTTTTCTCTTGTTTGTTCTAACACCATTTTCAGTTAAGCCTGAAATTGCAACTCTTTTTCTTCTCTGTTTGACAGAAGTCTCATTAGTTTGTAATGGTAAAAATGTAGGTGATGTTGGGGTCTGTGGAGAGAACGTATCTTGTTCTTCTTCAATATTATGCGAAGGCGTTTGAACTGCTTCAATTGGCTCATCAAATCCTAAATCGAAATCTTGAAAGTCATCTTGGTCATCCATGTCTCGTTGAGGTGAACTTGGTGAGAATGATAACTCAGGTAATATTGATAATTCATTGTTCAAACCAGCTTCTTCATTGTCATTCGCTCTACCAACCTCTATGGATTTGTCAAAACTTAAGCCCAATTCAGTGTTTTCATGCGCATCATTATTGTCAGCTTCTTCATTAACGTCTTCTTCACCTAAATCAAAATCAAAATTGAAAGATTCACCTTCATTCGCTAACTCATCCACATCACCTCTTCTAATCTCAACCGATGCATTATAATCAAACGAATCGTTTGATTCTGCTTGTTGGGTATTAAATATCTCTTGTGTCAACGGTTGTTGTGAATTTTCCATGAATAAATCAAGGGGTTCTTGG
Source organism: Cephaloascus albidus (assembly GCA_030575015.1). Classification (NCBI taxonomy): domain Eukaryota; kingdom Fungi; phylum Ascomycota; class Pichiomycetes; order Serinales; family Cephaloascaceae; genus Cephaloascus; species Cephaloascus albidus. The sequence continues at coordinate 55,632 of JAJMGN010000237.1, read as the reverse complement.
TAAAGCAAATCAGATTCAGTAACTTGATCAAGCAACATCAATTGTTTGATAGAAGGTAAACTTGTTTGTTGTGGTGGCAATGTGACGGACTGGTTTGTTTTGAAACTTGTTTTCAATTTCATCAATATTTCGTTAACATCATCTAGTAAGTATTTGGCCTTTCTTGAATATATTCTCACAACACCAAGAAGTAATTGGCCAGATAATCTAAGAGCTATAGGTTCAGCGTCCGAGGATTGTGATTGTGAAGATGAAGATACAATGGCTCGTGTTGACTTTGATATGTTTGTTGATAATAATTGTTGTTTTGATAATTTCTTCTCCAAATTAGCTGCTAGCCATACATGTGCCAAAGGGCCTTCTTTTGAGAGTAATTGCTCTGAATAAAACATCTTCTTCTGTAGGAAATATATAGCAAATAGAAAGAAAGCAAATGTTTTAGCAAACTGATCACTGTGAGCAAATGGAAATATGAAGATGTGAAAGAAAGAATGAAAATATATATCAACAAAAAGCCAAAGAAAAGTATCGATCAGATTTCAAATACACGAAACTTTTCAGGATTCAATAATTAAAGATCGAAAGCACGGTCCGAACATTGAAAAGTAAACAAATAATTCGCGAATCGCGCTTTTTGAATATGCAAACGCTCATAACAGAAAATATTTTATTACGTAAACAATTTATCATCAGCCAAATCGCTTCGAACCATACGAATGTCGTGCGATAACTAACAAAAGTTTTTTTTTTTTTTTTATTTAATTTTCATTTAATATTTTTGAACATAGAGAAGAGAAGAGATCTGGATCAAAGACCCAAGAGACGAAAAGCGGTAATTACTGAACTGAAATATGGCTACTCAAGAGGCAGTATTCATTGGAGCAAATAAGCAGAACCATGTTGCTGACTCCCATCCACAGACTCACGCTATAGCGTTCGGTGCAGGTACAACCATCGCTTTATGGAACCCATTGAATGATCAAGGTGTATACCAAACATTGAAATCGCACACCAAAGAAGTCACAGGTGTCAGGTTTATCCCCAGTACAGACTTTATAGTCTCCATTTCTGAAGATTTCACTATCAAAATGTGGAAGTTCAACTATAGCTCCTACGATCTTTACCAGACATTGGCTCTTCACGATCAATCAATTACATGTCTATCAGTAGCAAATGAAAAACTATTCGTTGCTGGTTCAGCTGACGGGAATATTAGTATCGTTACATTCAATGATACATCCAGTCAATTTGAACTCTCGCATCAATTTCAGGTCAAGGTTGGTTTCTACCCATTATCAATTGATCTCATAAACGTTGAAAAAAACAACTATGTAATGGCTATAGGTGGTACTAGCGTTGCCTTATTCATATACTCATTCACTTTACTGGATTCAGTGCAAGATTTTAAACTCACAGCAACATTGGCTGGTCATGAAGACTGGATCAAATGCTTAAAATTCCGTAAACAATCAGATGATTGGGTTTTGGCTAGTGGATCCCAAGATAGATATATAAGATTATGGAGGTTGAAAATCAATAACCAAATCGATAACTCAGATGAAGATTCTAGCAAGTTGATACTTTTATCCAACAAGCAATACAAGTTCGCCATAGATACTACAAAATGTGCATTCAACTTTGAAGCTTTGATAATGGGTCATGATGATTGGATCACTTCGGTAAATTGGCATCCTGATCCTAATATCCACCAGTTAATTTCATCTTCCGCGGATACAGCTCTTATGATTTGGGAAATGGATGCTAACTCAGGGATCTGGTGTGTTGTTTCTAGGTTAGGTGAGTTATCAAACAAAGGTGCTTCAACAGCAACAGGCTCGTCAGGTGGGTTCTGGTCTTCTGTCTGGTTTGAAAACAACGACTCACAGTATATTTTAACTAATGGTAAGACGGGAGCTTTTAGAGTATATGTCTCTACTGATAAAGGTGCCTCTTGGGATAGACAATTAGGTGTCACCGGCCCTACAAAAGAATGTACTGATCTTAGCTGGAGCAAGAACGGCGATTACCTTTTGGCCACTTCATTGGATCAAACAACAAGATTATATGCTAAATGGACAAAGAACTACGATGGTACAGAAAAAGTGGGATCATGGCATGAATTTGCCAGACCACAGATCCACGGATACGATATGATCTGTGTTTCATGTATCTCAGATACACAGTTCATCTCAGGTGGTGACGAAAAGCTATTGAGATCTTTCAATGAACCTAAATCAGTTGCAAATTTACTTCTGAAATTCTGTGATATTGAAAAGCAGCAGCATGGTCATATGCCAGATTCAGCATCATTGCCTGTCTTAGGTTTATCAAATAAGGCTGGTGATGACAGTAATGAAGAGAGCACTATCCAAGATGATGAATTAAAATCTCTTGTTGTCCCACCTTTTGAAGATCATTTACAAAGACAAACATTATTCCCTGAAATTGAAAAACTATATGGTCATGGGTATGAGATAACGTGTGTTTCGACAAGTCCTGACTCTCAGCTTGTTGCTTCAGCGTGTAGATCCAATACTTTACAGCATTCCACAATCAGAATCTTTGACACAACCACATGGCTTGAATTGAAGCCAGCATTAAGTGGTCATAACTTGACTGTGACAAACTTGAGTTTTTCTCGTGATAATAAGTACTTGCTAGCAGTCTCAAGAGATCGTCAATTTTCATTATGGAATATCGCTGATAAAAAATTCACCTTGGTCAAACTATATGAGAAGGCACACACTAAAATCATTTGGGATTGTTGCTGGGGTCCTCAACAAAATGGAACTGTTTTCTTTACTGGTTCAAGAGACAAACGTGTTAATATGTGGAGGATCGCTGGGGGCAATGTTGAGCTAGTCAATGCATTGAAAGTGACTGATGCTGTCACTTCCATCGATGTTTTCCATGACTCGATCCAAAACCTGTCATTGTTGGCTATCGGTAAGGAGAGAGGGTCTATTGGGATCTATCTTGTTAATGAAAGTGGGTTCAAATTGGTTCACCAAGTCTCTGAAATTGACACACCTGCTGGAAGAATTCAGAAATTATCATGGAGCAATAGAGTGGCACATGATAAGCTTTTATTGGGTGTTGTCAGCTATGACAACTCAACACGTATATATTCTTTCGCAAAGGAGTTCTTAAAGTAATGCCCCAAAAGTAATACAATTTTTTTTCAATTTAATCGTAAGAATAGTCATGTAATTATCATATATATATACAGAGATTATATCATCCATGTTCTTAATAGTCTGAGGTGTTGAAAATTGTCATGATTCCCCACCATTCCAAAACACAAATCTTTATAATACCAAAACACACCAAATATTGAGCAATATAAAACCAAGTAAATAAACGTCTTGAGGTATCTGTTGGAGATAATTGCAGTGTACCTTTCAACCATGAATCCAAATGTAAACATTGCAAAATATAAAGCAGGAACATAGTGATGGACGTAAGTTACTCTACCCATAATTATGAATGGTACAAAATGCAACGCCCATCCCAAGATAGGGAATACTGCACATCCCAATAAGTAGTTCCACTCATAAGCATTTATGGAAAGTCTCTGTCTTTGCCATAAGAACAAGTGTCTTGCCACAAAAAAGACAAACAACAGTATAGAAACTGAAGTTCCCCAAGTAATAAATGGGTGTCCAATCAAGAAATATTTAACATCATTGGATCCCCATCCGCACATTCTTAAACCAACGTGTAATGTAGGCCATTCCCACCATTCAGAAGATAATCTGTCAAACTTATCAGCATCTGGTACCAATGCATTATTTGAAGCCATCATCGCATAATTCAACAAGATGAACTCTCTCCAGAATCTAGGTTTTGGTGGGACATAATTCGGATTACTAGGTAACTTATCATTAGTGTGATCTTCAATGTTCCACCAAGTATTCTTGTCTGTTGCAAACACACTATATTTACATATAACCTCCCCTTGGTTGAACCCCCAACTCGGTAATGCCAACCCAGTTGTTGCGAGATAACATCCAAGATCTTTATGCCTAAATCTGACGTTGGTTGACAATGGATGAACCAATAATGGATTCTCTTTTATAGCAGGGTCCGCAGATTGCAATTGTTCTGCGATTTCAATGACCCAATCATCTTTAGAATCACTTTGTTCTAGATTGGCATAACATGAAACTTCATAGCTCAGTTTGGACACTGGAGCTGATATAGGGTGCGAGTGCAAGAGGCATCTGGAGTCCTGATGAATCAATCTGACGACATCGTTATTCTTGATCAATGTAACTTCTCCTTCTTCTTCTTTATCAGCTTCTCTTCCAGAGAATAAACCAAACTCAAATCTGAAATTGTTATTATTATCCTTATGTCCATAAGTTGTGATTTGCTGTTGGTTGGATCCATCTGGATATACATGAGAATGAGAGTGCAATAAGTTTGGTGATAATCCTAATGATCTAATTGTGACATCTGAACCAAAAGCAACAGATCTGGGCCCCATTGCAATGGTGTTGTTCTGTAAACTTGCTTGGAATAATGAAGATACGGAGCCATCGCCTGTACCAGATTTATGCAACACCGCAAAATGGATTTTGAAGCATACTAGGTAAATGATGAATGGGACCACAATGAGATTGTATATACGGATTGTCCAATGGGAATAGTACTCAAATCTGGGTAAATCATCATCACAATATTTTAAAAACAAATCATAAATGGTGTATAACCCAACTAAAACTGTAACGAATAATCCCACCCATTTCACAGAACAAACACATCCAATTGAAATACCTGTGAATAGCATCCACGAAAACCATTTCAATGAGAACTCTTTGTTGGAGGACCGTAATCTGTGTATCTTGGAGAGGCCATAAAAAGTAGTGACAGTGAAAAAAAGAAGCATTGAATCCAACAAGATGAATTTGCCTAAGGCGATATAACTGATTTCAAATAACACCATAAGGGAAATGAAATAGGTTGTGAATAAGCTGTACCCCAATTCTTTTGATGTGAAGTAAGAGACTGGAACACAAAATGCGTTGAAAAGTGCATTGAAGATTCTCATCTTGACATAATGGACATGATCTGGGAAAGCAGACCCACTATCGAAATCGTAAGACCCATTGAATCCAGCCAAATACCCTGATAATCCAATTAATAGCTTCCCCAAAGGTGGATGGACGTCAAAATAGAACTCATTTCGAAGATAATAAGCACCAAATTTTCCAAAATGTGCCTCATCCCAGACAACTGTGTTGGACAAGTCGATTTTGTAGAGTCTTATGAACAAGGAAAGAAGCGTCAATATCAAGGGACCCAAGTATTTCTCTATGTTATATGCTGAGACCTTGTGTGATTTTTCATTGTGAATATTCAAGCTTTCTGTTTTGTTCACCAATTCGTCGATGACTGGGTCAAGATTGTCTTTTCTTTTCTTCAAGGTGGCTTCTTTCGATATGTAAACGTCTCTGCCAGAGCTCATATTGGAAGGAGGTTAGTGGGAGAAGAGTCCTTGCAACTTGGTTCAAGATTCTTTGTTGATATTTTTGTGGTACCAAATCGAAATCAGTTCCCATTATTTCGAGGTTGCGTGTGTGGAAAATTACGATCTTGACATAACTTTTTTTAGGTGCTTAAAATTATATAATGACAACTATTGAGCTATATATATGGAGATATTCTGAAGAGGTAGCTGTGCTGTAAGAGTCTGGATGTTTGCGGTCTGTCGAGTGTTGTTTTCTCTGAGTTTCCAGCGATATTTTCTGCTTTTCTCATCAAAAATTGAGTGTTTCCGCATACTGTAAGCAAATATCATTGATCTTGTCAAGATTCTTAGAATTCAACACACTCATACTCATTCTCCCATGAGGGACATTGTACTTGGCCATGGCGCTTCTGAGTTTCTCTGTTTGCACTTCCAAAGTCTCTGTCGCGAGCTTCGGATCACACAATTCTATCTCAATCAAGAACCCCTTCAAAGCACCATGTAAGAAGCAGTTCGCTGTCCGTATAGTTATCGATCCGTTTTCCAATTGGTAAGCTTGACCACCTTCACCTTTGATCAATTGTCGAAAGTTCCACATACTTTGTAATTTTTGGGTAACAAGGTAGTCAAAGGGATCGTTTATTCCAATCGTGGCACCTTTCAGAAGATGCTCTTCGGGGATATCCAACTCCCTGTTGAGAGAATTTGGATATGATTGACTGGTGGACGTTGAGAAAATAGCTGCTTTGTTATTCACCAATGTTATGACCTTATCGGTCAAGTATGATAGCTGTAATGTGTATAGAAACCTGTTCTCTGTGGCCTTTCTCTCAACGCCATTGGGTGGGAATAGAAACGGGTTGTTTCTGAAAATCTTCATCTCAAACTTCCACTTACCTAGCAAGACAGGGAGCTCATTTGATATCTGATCATGGAACTCTGTGATGGTGTTTGGATTCGATGACTGGACTAATAACACACTGATTTTGTTAGAATTTAGCGCAAAAAAAAAGACAATAAGTGATGCACTTACGCCGACACCATGGTAAATTGATCCTTTAAAGCAGTCTTTTTGCGGATTTCAACTACTAAAGAACCAGCGTCTCTGCCGATAAACATCATAAGAATCCATTGAAAGACCGTGTAATTCTCAGTTTCCCGGTGTAATTCTGAGAACAGAGAAACAAGCAGCGAAATATCACCAAAATTGACGTCTTTTTCAGCGGCTAAATTGGTACACCAGAAACTGTCCAAGAAACGCTCAAAATGTTCTCTTTGTCGCCCAGAGCAATACGGTTGGCGTCATCCTTGAGGCTCTCTCCTTCAGCAAATTTAGTATGGAAGCTTCAATCACGATACCTAGTCAATTCAACCAAGCAACACAACCAAGTCATACTGAAACCTATTGACAATCCTGTTTTCACATTGCAAGAAATAGAAGCTGCAAAATTGGCCAGATTGGCTTCCTTGGGGCCTTATATCTCCAAATTACCTGAAAAATGGATCCCATACGCTGAATTGATGAGATTGGAGAAGCCAATTGGTACTTGGTATTTGTTCACTCCATGTACGTGGGGTATAACGATGGCTGCCTTCCAGTGCGCAGCTCCCTTAACATCCACATTATGGATGCTCGCGTTATTTGGTGCTGGCGCTGTGATCATGAGAGGTGCTGGGTGTACCATCAATGATATTCTCGATAGAAATTATGATAATAAGGTTGTTAGAACTATTGAAAGGCCGATCGCCTCGAAGAAAATATCAGTTCCACAGGCTGTTGCCTTTTTAGGTGCACAATGTTTCGCAGGTTTGGCTATTTTACTTCTGTTACCTTTCGACTGTTGGATCTTGGGTGCGGTATCTGTTCCTTTCTTTTTCGCATATCCTTTGTTTAAGAGATTCACATATTATCCTCAGGCTTGGTTAAGTTTATGCTTTGGGTGGGGGACCTTGTTAGGATTCCCAGCAATGGGCGTCTGGTGTCTTCCTGTTATGTTCTCACTTTTCATGAGTAATTTTTGTTGGATCATGACATACGATACTATTTACGCTCATCAAGACAAGAAATTCGATATCGACGCTGGTGTTAAATCAACTGCTTTGGCTTGGGGGAACAACTCCAAGAAAGTATTTTACCGTTATACTGCAGCCCAGCTTGTATTCTACTCTGCTGCTGGTATTATGAGCGGTAGTGGTCCTGGATTCGTCTTGGGAGGGTTATGGGGATTTTATAGAATCATTGATATGATTAGAAAAGTGGATTTAGATGATCCTTCCAGTTGTTTCTATCATTTCAGAAATAACATAAATACCGGCCATATTTTCTTTGGAGGTATGTTTATAGATTACCTCTTAAGATTACTTGGTTTCCTTTAAACAAGATTATATATAGTTGATAGTACTCATTCAAGAATACATACAAAAATAAATTTGCATATTGATAGCTCTCTGTATTATAATTCCAATTACTTTTAATTAATGCAGTTTTTTCATGAGTTCTCATTACCATTCCCATTGTTCGCCTCATCATCATCTATTTCATTATGTCTAAGTATTATATCTTTGAAATCCTCAAGAACAGTAGAGGAGTATTTTAGAGCACTTCTTGCAAGATTTTTCTGTAACACCACACTAGAATGTTTCGCACTCAATGACACCAAGCTTTTCATGAGTGTATTATGCAAGAACTGAATTGAGTAGTTTGAATGAATTTTGTTTACAATTGTTAACAAGTCCAATTCGGAGTTATATCTGAACAAAAAGCTTTCAACTAATTCATCGTTCCCAATCTTAAGATATTCATCAAACGTTTTGGCTATTAATCTTTCCGAAAGCTCCTCAACCATCAGAATCTCCATGGTTTGGTTTGGATATCTGGGCTCTGATATAGTTGGTAATTTCCCGTTGATAGTAAACATCTCACATGATAAGTAGTCAGACTCCTCGCATAGAATTTCTAGGACTTTTTCATACCTAGTGAATTTAAACTCTATAATTATTATCAAATACTTTAATTGTTTATACTCTTGTAATAGCAGCTCACATGTTTCCAATATAGTAGCTGAACTAGTATTCGACACAGTTTTGGATGTTTTGTTCACTGTAGATAATGAGTCATATGCCTTCAAAAATAGTTGAAGGAACTCACTATATCGAAACCTGTTTTGCTCCATCTCCAAAAATTTCAAAAATGTACTTTTAGGAGTGTGAAGATCTCTGTATTTTTTTTGTAAGACATCAAAATCCGTGACTAAGTCTTTATTATTTCTGAGCTGGTTGGTCAATGATTCAATGTATTCAATTGTCAAGTCATCCACGAATTGAGTCTGGTTTTTTTTTTGGATTAATGTTTCAATGTAGACTATCTTAGTGTTCCCACTCAAGGCACGTATAATTTCAACTTCGGAAACTTCCACGTTCAAGTCATCTGATAAGAAGACCTGCAAGCCAATAGATGGAGACACTTCAATTAATTTCATACCATAAAGCCAAATAAGTTTTGCATCTTTGCAGTTCTCTATCAAGTAATCGGCAAAATATTGGGGTAATTCTTTAACACTCTCTGCAAATAGATCATCACGAACCTCACCTCGAATCAATTTCAAACTTATTTCACAGAAATTTTCTATATCATTCATTTTTTCATAGAGTTTCAAGAGGGCATAATAGTTTTTGCTCTCCTGGAGTAAGATGGACGCTTCAGTTGCCATTAAAGAGACCTGACCATCTTGTATAATGTGAATAATTTCCCTCGTATTGACATACTCTTGTAATGTAGCAGCTTCCAAACTTTTCAAAAGATTGCTTCTATCCCGAATAAGATCATCTCGTTTGGAAAGCCAATTACTCAAAACAAGTTTGAGAAATTCATGTAATCCATCACTTTTAGGTATTGTTTTTAGGAATTCAATGTGTGACCTTAGCCCGTCATATATCCACAAATTTTCATAAACCTCATAGCCAAAAATATAGACTAAAATTTGGGGGTCCAAATCACCGTCTGTCCACAAATCAAATCCTTGGTCGAAGTTAACGGTGAAGAAGTAAATCAAACCCAATAGCAATTGCAGGAACTTGAACTCGATTTGTCCCAACTCAGTTGATTTGTCAATTGTCCGTATTTCATCTTCCAAGGCATCTATGCTCTCTTCCTTTAATCCAAAATTCAGTAGCCCTATGATACGTGGAACCGCGATTAAGATCCAAACATTTTTACCTCCATATAAAAGTGAGGATGAAGAAACACTAGAAAGCCGCTTAGCTTTTTCATTTTCTGTATCTAAATTCTCGACATTACCATCTCTGCTGATCAATGAAGACAATCTAATAATATCAGCGAGTTCACTGTAAGGCTTGTTATATGAATGGCTGACATTATAAAGCTTCAAATTATCGTGAGGCAACTCAAACTCCTGAACATGTTTTTGATCTAATATCGAGTTCACTATCAATAACTTACCAAATACACCAATAGCATAAGGATAATCCACACATATACTCGATGGATAAGACGGCCATGAAATTGTTCCTCGTGATATATCTCCATTCCCATTTATGATCATACCCATGGATGGTTCACTTGGACTTGTTCCACATGATAGTAAGTATTCCGTTTTACCACAAGGAGTGATACGTGGTTCAATCAGCGAGGTTTTGTTCAATAGGTCGTTACAAACTGGGAATAAGGGAATTTTTTGAACATTGTTTAGATCAATCAAGTCATAATTGGTCTTATTGGCAACGACAGAAAACCCACCTTTTCTGACACCTTTCAAAGCTTGAGGATAGTTGATATCTTTCACTAGTTTAAGTCCATCTTGTTGGACTCTTATCATTCTTATTTTGGATTTCGTATAGAATAACACTTCAACTCCATTTACGTTTCCCTTTGGTGTTCTATTTTTATGCTTTGCATCAAATGTGAGGCTATCGAAATCAGTCGAGAGGTCTTGAACCTCTTTTATCTTACCAATATTGGCCGATGAGAATTCTGGTAGCATGAAGACTGAAACCATGGAACCATTCAATACCAATGCTCTTGATATGGAAGGTAATAATAGTATTTTGAAAATTGGTCTTGTCTTTTTATCATTGATTTTTTGTCTTGATATAAGGATGTAATCATCATCCTGATCAATTTTGAAAAAATGTAGTATCTCTCCTACTGATGTGCCAATGTATATATTTGATTCCCATGATTCGATAGACGTTGGATACGCATCTTTGGATTCGGGTATATCTGGATTGTAGAAATCTATATCTTTAATAAGCTTGGACGCTGAATATGGGCCAGATTGAATGACTAGCTCGCCCTCGATCTGATTTTCTGGTTCTCTAGTATCCTCACCTTCATTTGCAGCTTGTTGGTCCGTCTCTTGTTCAGCTTGATCTTGTTCGGATTCACTGATGGCAGAATCTTGATTTTTCTGATGGTCATATTCTTCTCGCAAAGAGGCAGGTTCCTGAGATTCCAGCTCAGGTGGCAGCTCATTGGAGTTTTCTGTGTCTGAAGTATTCACATTTGAGTCTTCAGCTGCTTGGATCTGAATATTTGTGGGACTGGCCAATACTGATGTTTGATCCATTTCCTGGTTTTGAAATTCAGCTTCAATTGAGGGTACCATGGGTCCTATTTCTGTAGCTGATACCGGATAGACATTCTCATCCAAGCTACGAGTGTCATCACCACTCATGGTATTCCAAGCGCTTCTTTCTGGATGTTTTGTTGTCTTCAGTTCAGGCCACTTATTTGAAAGATATCGTAGAACTCGAATAATTATATTATGGTGAATGAGATTACATAATCGCTAGTTATCTACAGCTATTAATCATAAAGCACATTCAATGGAATCAGTTCACGATATATACGGAGCAGCTTCTTATTGGATCTTCAGTCTGAGCTTTGGGGAAAGCTGTTGAACTCTTTAGCGATTATGTGGCAATTCTGAGAAGAGTCATATCTTGCACATGGCCTTGGTCCTATCTATTATCATTGAAAAGGCAAAATGATAGATTCAAGATAAAATAATCAATTGTTATCTGACAAAATAATTGATTAGATACCGCACAGTTTTTGTTGATTTGAGTTTAGCCAGTTGATTCAAATTGAAGGATTGAAAGCTGTGTACTCTTTACATCTTTACATTTCGATTTCCCCAGTAAATAAGTCTTCTCCATCTTCATCATCCTCACCTATATTAGTTCGGTGGACCACAGGTAATTGAATATTTAAATTACCTTCACCACTCATCTTGAATTCCTGTCTGCACATTGGACAAAGACCTTTGGAGTTCTCAGTTTCAAGCCATTTCAAGATACAATGCATGTGGAAATTATGGTTGCATTCACCAATAACTTGATCTGTTAGTACTACGAACTTTTAACCATTCGAACCTCCGAGAAGATAATGACTGAATCTAGCTCCTCAGTGAAAAGAGAGGGACATACCAAGAGGACAGTCATCGCCAGGATATTTGCAACTGGGACAGGTGCCATCAAATGAAACTCTGCAAATACCACAGACTTCATCCGGAGGAGTAGACCACGACCAGGACGTCACCTGGTGCCAATTTTTAATGTTAACCTTCATCCTCTCTGAATTCTCTTCTGTATAAAAATAGCTCCTTCTCTATAGGTTTTTTGTCACAGCGGCAAATGGTTTCGTATCTAAGAAACTGTCTTGAAAGAGAAGATCGATCAACAAATTCTTAAATTTTGAAAACAAATCTTGAAAACCAAATTTGAAATCGGATTCGCGGAATGTATATTTAGAGCCTCACTCTAAGTGGCTCAAAATATTTCTGTTCCAGTCACGGGATTAATTTCAAATATTTCAAAAATATTTTTTTTTCATTTCAGTTAAAGTGGTTAAACATATATTTTCAATTCTGCTGCACAGAAACATATTTAAATTGAATTACTTTCCTCTTCACATCGATCTATTTTACTATAAGTTCAAGTTGCTTTCCAAAAAAAATATTCAATATCGATATCAAATTAACCAAAGGCTTATAATATCAATTATGTCAAAAAGATTCAACAAGAAAGGTGCTCAAACCTTTTCATTAGTTCACAGATCATATGAAGATCCATTATTCCATGATCCAGATGCTCCAGACCGTGTGTTGGTTCCAGCATCCAACCTGAATCAAGATAGAAGAAATCACAAAATCAAAACAACATCTGATTTAGAAAGTGAATTGCAAGAGGAATTATCAAAAGGTAAAATAAGACAGAATGAAGGGGAAGCTGCTTTATACGGTGTCACATATGACGATTCCAAGTATGATTATATGAAGCATTTGAAGCCAATGGGCGAAGGTGAAGGTATTTTTGTGCCTAAATCCAAAGTGGAAGAAGGCAAAGCCAGAAACAAAGAAATTTTATTCAAAGAAGAGTTACTCCCATCAGATATATTACCATCGAAGAAACAAGTTGTTCCAAACTATCAGGATTTTCAAAATTTTCCTGACGCAATCTCTGGATTCAAACCAGATTTGGATCCTAGAATTAGAGAAGTCTTGGAAGCTTTAGAAGATGAAGCATATGTTGAAGAAGACGATGATATTTTCCAAGATTTAATAGCTTCAGGAAAAGCTGAAGAAGACGAACCAGTTGAAGAGTTTGATGAATGGGATATGGATAATTATGATGATTATGAGAAGGAAACTTACGGAGTTGATGAAAATGGTGTTTCCCAAGAATGGCAAAGTGATTTCAAGAAATTCTTGAAAGATAATAAGAAGGCTGTTAATGAGTGGGATTCGGATGATGATTTCGGTTCTGAAGAAGATGATATCGTTCCAGATTTGCCGTCTTTGGATACATTGCCTAATAAAAAAGTCAAGAAGGGTAAGTTGAGAAAGAAGAAAGGAGCTATGACAGATACATCTTCATTCTCTATGTCCTCGTCCGCTTTATTCAGAACTGAAGGATTAACCATATTGGATGATAAGCACGAAGTATTAATGAAAAAATATGAAGAAGAGGAGGAAGATGAAGAATACAAACCGTTCGATTTGAAAAATGAAAGAGCAGACTTAAATGACTTAATGGATGATTTCCTTAATAATTACGAATTACAAAATGGTGGTAGAAAATTAGCTAAAAAAAATGCTGAAATTGACAGATTAAAGGCAGCTTCAGATAGTGTGAGTAAGAGTAAAGTTGCTGCTAAAAGAAATAAAGCTAAGAAACAAAATCCCCCAAACAGTTTACTGAACTTGGCTGAAGATTTTAAGAATGTTAAAATTTAAACTTGTATAAGTTTTGAATAAATGTATTTGATAAATATTGAGAAAATAAATATCCATGCTAATGATATTATAAATGTAATATTAATAAATAAATGCTCCTGTGAACAATGTAACGAAAAATGGAAATGTGAAAAATGTAATGCAAAATAATCTAGTATAATTATGATTCGTGTCTACCTTCAATATCCTTAAGAATCTTGACCCAGTCACTGAAATAAATAAAATATAATTCAGCAACGGTTAAGCAAGCAACGCCAAAGATTAAACCATACCATAAACCAATCAATTGAAACTCAAATATGAATGCTAAAGTATAACCTATCGGTAAAGCTATAGCATAATAACAAACTAAATTCAAGATGGATCCAATTTTTTGTCTACTCTGACCTCTTAATATACCGGCACCTAAAACATTAAACCCATCATATATCTGATTTGAACCTGTAACAATCAAAACACTAGTGGCTAATTTAACAACTTTTGGATCATCAGTGAAAAGACTGGTTAGCCAATATCTTCCAAATACAATCAAACTAAAGTTAGTAAGAGATACAATCAAAGCTATAAGCATTGAAACCTTGATGACAATTTTAGCGTTTGATATTTGACCACCACCAACAAATTGACCAATTCTTGTTGAAATTGCCACAGATATAGCAAATGGTATTTGAAATACTAGCGATCCGACATTACTGGCAACAGACTGAGCAGCTAACGAATCGGTACCAAAAGTTGCTGCAAATAAAGTTAATACTTCAAATGCTAAATATTCAGCTTCCACCATAATTATACCTGGTAAAGCTAAACTCCACATTGGTCCCCAACTTTGGAAAGATTTTTTGATATTTAAACCGCCCCAACATTTTTTCCCATCAACGAACAAGACATAGCATAATAATAAGAAACTCATTGTCCAATACACAATTGCAACAGCAATTGGAGCACCAATGAATCCAATCCCAAAGACAGGATGAGACACTAATAACCAATTCAAACACATACACAAAGGAGCAGAAACAATCAAAACATAAGTACCAGCATTGAAAATTTGTTGAGATTGTAAATATCTTTTTCCGCTTTCGAAAAGTAATAAACCTGGAGCACCAATGATTGTGTACCTTAAATATAATTGTGACATGAATACTAATTCTTTATCATGTACCATCAAATTCAAGATATATCCACTATACCACCATATTAAAGCTAATGGGATCGTTACACACAACATCATTGCAGAACATCTTTGAAAATATAAACCAACTAAATGATATTTCTTGGCTCCATAAGCTTGTGAACAGAAAGAGTCTAAACAAGTAGCCATACCTTGGTATACAGCCAACCCAGTGATGTTAAACGTGCATATAGCTAACGAAGCAGCAGCTAACTCTTGAGGTCCCAATCTTGCAACAGCAAATATGGAAGTAACTGAAATCAAATATTGTAGGAAAAAAGTTATGGCTAAAGGGAGTGAAGATTTTGATATAAACCAAAGTTCAGATTTATTTGAAATTGTTTCTTTATCATTTGGAACAAGTGATTCTGGGTCTGAGTCATTTATTGATTGGTAGTTGCTTTTATTTGGTATATGTAAAGCACTGTTTCCTTGTATCAATAAAGGTTCTTGTGCATTCATTTTTCAAGCACAGCTATTATCATTAATTTTAAACCAAAATAATATAACAACTATGTTATATAACAACTTTTCTTTAGTGTTATTTATATATATAGATTGATTGATTTTATACCAGATAAGATCAGAGATCAGATTGATAATGGTCTAATTAAATGATTATTAATTTAGAAAGGAAACGACTTAAAAAATCAAATTAGATGGTATGCTTTACAGTTAAGAACGTTGTAAAAAGAAAGTGAGCAAATCTAGCAAATGTAATATATACAATACCACCTTCAGATAGAAATGAGCAAAACAAAGAAGAATATAAACAACTAAGAAAAATTTTCTTTCTGAATAGTTTCTTTTCACGAATTGTATCGAGATTGTATCCCCTTATAGACAACGTAGGATTTTAATGATAATCCACAGCTGCAAAATGAGGTTCCATTTATGACTTTTCGGTGCGGCTCAAAGAACTGAACGACATTTTTTTTCCGTTGCGACTAAAGATCCGAACAATAGAGACGGAATAGAGGGATAATTACCAAATAGGGGATTTTGTGGACGATCAGTTGACTCCGTCTTCACACAAAAATGTTAAAAATGTTCTCTGACTCCGGAGGGGGACGAACAGTGGTTCGATTTTGACTCTTTTCTCAGTGAAGAATGACGGGGCGGTTATGATATCGCATTTATTACTTCTTGTAGAAGGTTTTTGCGGGACAGAGTCTTAGTGACTCAGGGCAAGATGCCCATTCTCTTGACCGAAACGGTAATTTGTTGATCCGTCTCTCTATTTGAGTCGTTGTCAACTTCAAATTATAACTTAAAAGTCGAAGAAGGCTGCAAGTTGTCACAATCAAAAGTTAGAACTGTATAAAAACTGGGGATGGTTCAGCTGAGACAGCTAAATGCAGTATGTTAAATGTTTAATGTTACTACAAGTAACAACTTACAACTTATAATTTACACAATTTGAATTTTGGCTCAAGAAGGATTCAATGCCCGGGAATCAGGAATCAGGAGATATATATACAGAAATTTGTACCGAGGTAAGCGGAAGCCAGGTCCAGACAGCGGTCCACAGTTTGACTACATTTGATCCATTGAAAAATTCAATCTAGTGATCAAATAGATAGCAAATAGATAGTAGGTACGTTCTTATCAAATCTAGTTGGCAAGTTGAAACTTGCTGCACTTTTACAATCGGATCGTCACGATTCAGAATCTGCGAAAGGGAGAAGATTGGATCCATCAAATGATGAATCACCCCTGAATAGTTGATAAGAGCTGGACGGTTTAAACTTTACTACTCATTGAATGTTGTTCACTCTACGAATATATTGAGATCTCCGTTAATTAAATAGGTCTTGAATCTTGATAAGAACATAGCGGAACCGACGCTGTAAGATCTCAGTGTACTTTTACTCCAACTATATGGCTGATTAGAACACAAGATATATATCGATCTGTGAAATTCATCTACATTACGTACTGCCTTATATATTCATGAATGACTTTTACGTATTGCAATTTGCCTAAGTTCTTGAGCTCATGAATTTCTGGGTTGTGAATATATTATTTGACTGAAACTTCAGATGAGCATCGACTCTTTGTTCAGCATGATAATTTAATTCGCAGATGTAAGTGTTATATTAGTAGTATAACTAATTGTACTTGCAACGATGCGTTAATCATGACTTTAATTAAGTCACAATTATATATTTTAATCAGTTTCTCTCTATTGTTTATATAATTATAAATATTAAACGCCAATTAATTATATATTCACAAACAGCTGTCGCCACATAGTTAAGGATTTCTTAACTATGGGCAAGTCGACTTCCTGTGTAAATTTCACACTATAAATTCGAAAACTGAGAATTGTCCGACTTTGTTTGTAGCCCTTTTCTTCTGATTCTGCAAGTTTTGGCCAACTTGCAGATTCCAAACTCGATAATAGTTTCGCGATTTGATTTATAGTGGTGTCCGGTTTCCAAAGTCAATTCGACTTTCGCGAATTATTCAGCCAACCACAGAGCGAACACAGACGCAAGAAAATTAGAAGATTTACATGGTCGACCCAAAATGGACGTGGCGACAGCTGTTTGTGATTAATTATAACTAATATTTAATTAACTGATATGTATGTTATAAGCTGCTTATATATATTAAATTACAACCTCTATTCAGAGACAGTGTGTGTTCTATGTCTCGAAATTTTGTTTTTCAAAACTTTCTTCTTATCGTCAGATTCTTCGAAATTATTAAAATGTGTTGCAGAATGTCTATAGTACCCCAATAATCTATGTTTAGCACCCTTTACGCCAACAGTCCCCAATTTTATCAATTCAGAACATGCACCACACTCAATATACTCACACTTGACACGTTTATCACCACTTTTCAAATGTTTGGTGTATTCATATTCACAGTGATTATGAGCAGGAAGTGGTCTTTGGTTTTGTGTATTGAAGATACCGTGAATATTTTGCATGTGTTTTCTGTAGTTTGACTCATTTCCCATTGGATGGTATGTTTCATCATCACAGTATGGACATAATCCAGATTTCTTTTCAGATTTGTCAATTGGATCGATGTCAAACTTGTACATTATTGGTTCGTAAATATTTTTACCAAAATCTTTATTTTGTTTGATTTTGAATAATGGAGAGTCGTAAGTTTGTAAAGCGAGCTTGTTTTCGTTTGGAACAAGTTTTGGGAAAGGGAAGTTTCCTGGTGCTAAGACTTTAGTTAATGTCAATTCAACTTCGCTTTTACTGATTTTGGTTTTTGGGTTGGTTTGCGGTTCCTCCGCTTTTCTTTTATTGGCTCTTTGTCTATGGGCTTCATTAACTGGTTCATTAATCCCAATTAATTGTTGAGGCACAACCTGTGAGAAGTCTTGGGTTGGAGAACTGCAATTTGTGAAAGTACTTGTGAAGTTTTCATCAATATTAAATCCAGCTGCACTGGTTAAACTGTAGTCAATGTGATTATCGTTCATTGAGTAGTTCATACTACTATTTCCAGCTTCAGATTGCCAAAAATCTGTAAGATAGAATTGTTCTACTGGAGCTGGATTGATTAAAATCGATGCAGGGTCATTGGTTGATTTATCAATTGTCTCAGGATTGATACCTTGGAAGCTGTAATTGAGGTTTCCTTCATCAGTGAATTCATCATCAAAAGAGAACTTAGGGTTTTGAAAATCAACCTCATCTGTGGATTGAATAAATCCACATCCATCAAGAAAATTAGTTTGGTATAACATCTCCACAAAGGTTGCTTCCACCTCGTCAGTAAGTACTGATCCAGTAAAACTGGAAGCCGAATTTTGAGTAAAAGATTGTGATTGTTGAGACATATTGGCAATTTATAACAGTTTAAGCTTAGTTTTATAAGATTTATTTGATCTAATAAAGAAAGAGAAAGTACTTTTCAAAGTGGGAGGAATGGGCTTGTTATATACTTTTTCTTGACAGTATTCAATACACAAATACAGATGTGACCGTGCCCTTTGAATATCTACCTCGCGAGCATCGCTATGGAGACATATATGTACCTTCAATTGGATATTGGACATACAGGTCTGTACATCGAATATAAGGCAAAATGGTACTTTGAGATATTTAAATTGGAAGATATAGGAAGTGGCTGCAAAATGAATTTTCAAGGTTCGAACTTTTTTTGCACAAAACGGGACCAAAACTGAAATCGAGAATTACACAAAATCTGAGAGCACTATCTAAAAAAGACTACGGTGCGAATAGACAAATGTTAAAATACGCATTCTTTAACTAGAGAGCTACTGGTAGATTATATGATGAGCGATAATATATTTGATCATGCTACATAAAATTATCTGAATTCTAAAATTAGTTGAAACGACAACAAGTAGAGTCTATAATAGTCCACAAAGAACTATGAGGCATAAGCAACAATCTAAGCATCAGAGTTACACAAATCAACTAGAATTGTGCCGTTCTCACCGATTAAACTGTAAACAAAATTCAAAAAGGTTTCCACTGGAATCATATCGATAGTACCTAGAGGACCAGTAGTCATTAAAGGCTGTCCACCATAAAGGACTCTGATGAAATAGCCATTCTCTGTTAAAGATCTCCATACTTCAAACACAACTTCGGAACCCATCCCAGGCCATCTTAAGAAATCAATCTGCAAAGCACCCAACAATGGTGAAAGAGAACCGTCATGAGCGATATTGTGTCTATATATGATTGAGTCTCTTCCTTGTATTTTGTTTTCGATATGGGTTGTCAATTCTAATAGGAACGCACCATAATAAGTTGATGAGTATAGCGTGGAATTCAAAGCTTGTCTGAAAATATAATTGTACTCATAATCACCCAATCTGAAAACTTGTTCAGCCATCTCCATCGTGATACAATCAGTTGAGTTTGTGATATTACATGGTAAAGGTAATTGATGGCATGTTCTGTGAGCTAAGTTATCAAAATAATGATCAAACCAAGAATGCCATCCTGAACTAGTTGGATCAACTCCGCTAATTGAATCTAATTTCTGGAATAATTCTGTTGCCTCTGATCTGTTAAGATGAACTTGCCACTCTGAAGATTCAGTTTGATAATTTGATCTCACGGTACTTGCAAAATCACAAGAATATTGAGGTTCTAATGAATCAGATGATATCCGTTGTTGCAAGACATCTATTGACGCTTCGTATGGGTACATCCCGCGTATTAATTCGCCAGCAACTTGTGAAGTGATTTCATTCGATGTGACTCTGTATCTAACCAAATTCTCATCATAGATATTAGGTAAAAAATTCAACAAATCACCATATGTACCGTACAAATCGACACCATGAATATATGAATCTTCTAAACCAGCATCGGATATCTGTGGGAACTGACATGTCCCATTGAAGCCACTATTGTCAAAAGAAAATGGATTAATTGGATCTTGATAATTTTCCCAGCCAATTCTAACAGCACTATTGGAGCCATAGTTATTTGGTTGGCCGTAATAATAATTGGTAACATCGTCACAATTTAATGGCATATCTTCACTAGGGAAGGTATTGGATGCATATGGCGTACGCTTATGATGTCTATGGATCACTTCAACGTATTCTAGTTGATACCCTTGGGGAACACTATACTCAGTTGGTCTCACATGAGGCATGTTGCAAAAGTTATAAATCCCATAATCAGCATCGTCCACGGTGGAGGAGTTATATATACCATTATTTGTTTTTGAGTTTGGGTTGAAGACAGAGTCCAAGTTGGTGATTGAGTTGTTTATGGGGAGATAGTGATTTATAGACTCATAACTTGAAT
This sequence comes from Cephaloascus albidus, assembly GCA_030575015.1. Classification (NCBI taxonomy): domain Eukaryota; kingdom Fungi; phylum Ascomycota; class Pichiomycetes; order Serinales; family Cephaloascaceae; genus Cephaloascus; species Cephaloascus albidus. The sequence continues at coordinate 34,965 of JAJMGN010000237.1, read as the reverse complement.
CTGGAGTTAAAGCAGCAACTGAGCTTGCAGCAGAGACAAACAAAATTGGGAATATGAGCATATTTCAAAGCCAGCACTGGTTGATCAAATAGGCAAGTTGCAACTAAGATTGAAAACTGATGGGAAGAAACCACCTTTTATTTATACTTTAAAGACCATATTAAAAAGTAGATATCAAGCTATATCACACGTGCTGCTGCTGCTTAATATATGTGGAACATCTCTATGGAAATTGATTCCCGTTTACTTCCAGCTGTTGGACCCTTAATTTTATCGTTAATTGGCCATTATAATTTTCTGGATCCTGGGTCTTCCACAGACCACTCCTGACAATTTCAGCAGCTCTTCAAGATATTTACTTTCGCCAGAAGGTGGATAGAAAAAAGGTACAAATCTCATGAGAATTGTGTGTCTATTACAGAAATAATAATTTACCCGGATGTAAGACTAAATGGAAAGTCGTGTCAAAACCATAACTATATATATATAGGTCCAATTTACAACCCCTTTTCGCGGGGCAACTGGCAAGCTGAAATAAACAGATATCAAGATCAAGAAGATCACCAGGCGATAAAGGAATTGGTGCTTGATCAAACTGCAACACAACATTCACAAATGGCTGATAAATTTCCTTCTTTGCAGGATATAGACAACAACTTGTCATCTGATTCTATCGACAACAATGATGCTGATTTTTTAGCAAGAGAAAAGCAATTATTGGGGGATGAATTCAACAATGATAATGATGAAGAGATTTTGAAATCAATTGATAATGAAACTGAGGATGATGATGCTATCAAGGACTTCAATGAGAACTTCCCTAGTGTTGATAACACTAATAATGCAGAACGAGCAAATGATTCAGAAAATGAAACTGAGCAATTCTCCAATGGGTTCAATTCATTAAATATAAACTCAGCTGATCAATATAGTGGTGAATCCCAGCCATTAAAGGAATGGAAAGAAAGGCGCACGTTGGAAATTTCTAAAAGGGATGAAATCGCTGCTTCAAAGAAGAAAGAATTGAAAGAATCTGCTCAAAAAAGTATTGATGATTTCTATGAGAATTATAATAATAAAAAAGATATCTTTATTGAAAAGACTAGAAAGGAACAAGAAGACTTCTTAGCAAAGAGAGATAATTTTCTTAACGATGGTACTGTCTGGGATAGATCCTTGCAATTGGTTGATTTTGACAAAGATGATACTTTGAAAAATAACAGGGACAAAACAAGATTTAAGAAATTATTAAAATCATTAAAAGGTAAAGAAAATGTTCCTGGTGCTGCTGGTTATTGAGTTTAATTAGAGTTTTTTTATGTTTACAAAAAAGTATCTTTAAAATGAAATGTATGATTAGCTGTTTTTATCTTTTTTAAATTGTTTAACTATAAAACTCCAAATCCGCTATTTATCTTCCCAATAACTTTCATAAACTTCAACTCTCCAAAATCAGAATCATTCTTCAATTTGAAAGCACTCATCAAAACAGCAAAACATATTATCTTTTCGAAACTGACCAATCTTGAATTCTTAGATTTCAAAAACCTGTATTTGGATAACAATGCAGTTCTGATAAGATACACAGTTAGCCCGCTCAAGAACTCTTTGCTCAACTTGATTCTCTTGGGCAAGTAATCATGGATTAAAATTGTTAATATCCCAGATAACAACCCCACAATTTTGAAATTAACATATGTTGAAGATTTAAGATCAATAAGTTGCCTCAAGATAAACGCCGATGGAACTGTTGAAACAAATATGAATGTGGATAACTTCAATGATGATCTTATTGACTCCTTGACCCAAACTTTGTAATTCTTTGTATCTTTCTCATCATCATCTTTGGAATGAAGCAATGATTTATTAATGACTAGAAAGATTGGTAATGCGCCTACCGATAATTGAACAAATCTCGGAGGTAATCTCAAAAGGTTTGATGAGATTGATGTGTTCAATGGGTTCAAGATACTTTGATAAACAGTTGTATGCACTGCGGAGCCAAACTCCAACATACTCACTTCTTCAAATTTACCATTGGGTATAAACATTGGCTTCTGTATCGATGGTGCTATTAGCGAGGAGTGGAACTTGTGATTTTTGGTTGAATTTATCAATTGTATCACATCATTTAATGTATAATCTACTTCAACTAACGAGTTTTTCGAGATTGGTAATAAATCACCATAAATGTAATTGAATAACTTCGTAACGTAGCTCGACGAATGATCATTATTCAACCAGTAAGTTGAGAACAAATGGGAGAATACTATGGGGAAAATCGTTTTATAATTCACGTATTTTGGTAATTTAATATTGGAAGCTCCTAGTAATTTGAAAATTAACCATAAAGTGACATAATCCTTTGGTAAACCTGATAATGCCAACATCGAAGATACCACCACATTTGAAAGTTCTTGGGACAATTTTGTTGGATGAACTTGATTAGCTACCTTGCTAATCAATGGTTTGACACTGAATGACAAAGCCAATAAATAACAATCCTTTTGTTTCAACAATTGCAGTCTTCTCATCTTATAAAAGATCAACGAGCCCAATTTCAACACTGCAAAGGATCTCGCAAAGGATCTTATAGTTTTAGCAAGTATTGCTGTGTAATTTTCATTATTATCGTCAATTTTCTGTATTTCTGTTATCAATGCTGATAGTTTATCTGATTGTACTGGGGTAAGTTTTGATGATAATTGATCCAATTGTTCTGATGAAACCACTAAGGACAACAAGAAGGAAACCCTCTTTACTGATGTATCATCCATCTTGAGATTAATCGCAAACCAAACACCTTTTCAGCTCTTTTCAGCTCTGAAATCAATCCTTCTTAAATAAATGGTGATCTCCTGATAAGTCACTATAAAATCTTGATTTCCTATTGCGGAAATAACATATTTTGTTATATATATTTTTGTAGCGAAGATGCAAGAAGATTCAACATAGGAAGAACTGGAAAGAACAACTCCATTGACTACATCATTGACTATAACAACAAACTCAATTATCTAAACTAAAACTAAAACTTCACATCTAATTAAGTCAAATCAAATCAAATCTCAATACACTAACAAAGATCAAGATGAACTTCAAGTATAATTGGTTGAGTCTCCAAACGATCAACAGCTCCAAACCTTCTCCTGATTCTAGCCTCGCTGAATTTCTTCACAACAATCAAGAACTCTATCTGCTCATTCAACTTGGAAGCTAATTGCGGCATGTACTCATCAGAAATGGTATACATTTGTTTAGAGATCAATTTGTTCAAAGGCATACAACAAGAAATACCATGCTCATAGATTGGAACAACTTCACTTGATAATCCAAGTTTCGAGATCATCTTGAAGAAGGCAACTTCTAATCTATTGATCTTGATCTTCATATAGCTGGTTCTATAATTGTTTTCTTCCATTGAGAATAATACACCAAACTTGCATCTCAATTCATAGTCAGATAACACTTGACCATCGTCGTTGCAAATAGGTGAATCCTCAAAGAAGTTTTTACCTTTGTTGGTTGTTTGGTTGATGATACCACCAATAATCATACTTCTAATCTCTTCAGGGAGGAAGTACTCATATTGATCATTCACAGAATGTGATCTAAATTTGACAGATTCAAAATGATCATCTGTGTGATTGTACGAAGGGTAAATTAAGGTGTTGTTCCCAGTCTTATCATTTTCCAACATTAACTTATAAAAAGTTAACTTGATATGGTTGATAACTGATCCAAATGTGTTTCTCTCATTTGAAAGGTTGTACCCGTAGGCAAATCTATCTAATGTTTCATCTTGAGTTAATTCGGTTGCAATCTTTCTCCAGTAGAAACTTTCAGTTCCTGGATTTTGGTAAAAGAATGAAACTTCAGTTAAGACTTTGGAGATGAATTTACATTTGGTGATGTGATCCAACTCAGCTTGTTTATGTTGAGTTGAGGCTAAACCACATGAAGTTAAGATGTTACTAGTAAATGAAGGCATTTTATAAAGTGATTAATGATTCAAGTGTTATAATTATAATTTGCAAATTTGTTGATTTGAAAATATAATAGAGAAGAAAACCAAATTGACAATCAGGGGATAAATGGTCTCCTTATATACTATTTGGTTTGGGTTTATTAGACTTTGTGGATGGTTATTTGTGTTTGCGAAAATAACAACTGGGCAATCCTAGTTGTTGAAGGAGCCTTACGAATGATGTCTGATGAAGCTGCAATACCATGAGTGATGCAATTAACCGCAACCTCTCTGATGCCTTAAGAATACAGGTTAAGTGGAAACTTCAGAATCTCCCTTTTGTGGTTTCAATACTTTTGGTAAATTTGGTTTGTATGTATCCTGCATATAATGGTTCGTTTCAACTTCATACTGTTCGCTATATCCAACAGTTATATACGTCTTTAAGAAATGAACCTTGTTTCTCATGGTGATAGGTATATATTAAAGGTTCCTATACGCGATCCTTAGAAATTAGAATAAGTAAGCGAAGACGGCTAGATTTCACTAGCATCTCGCAAGAGGTAAAAATCTTGATGTTTCTCTTTTAATCTCAAAACATGATCTAACACTTTAACCAACCTTTCCTTCTTAATTTCACCAGTCCTACCTCGAAGTTCAGTTCTATAGTTATCCCAAATTTCAGATTTATGTCCTCCTTTATTATCCTCAACTTTCGAGCACCATTCCTGTAAATCTTTGCAATAGTCCACATCTTTTGGGAATTGCAAGTTATGATAGTCTCTGTCACTTGCAACAGAAGCAGATTTATTCTTCTCCCAGTTGACCATCTCCTGTGTAGAAGGTAATTTTAGTCTCCCACTCAAGATCTTAGAGACTAAAACAGATTGACACTCTGCAAATGGCATGGGAATGATAAGTTTGGGTATGCCGATAAAGATTAAAGAAGGGTCCAAAATGTAGAAAATATCTTTGAATAAATGATTTATCTTGAACCCATTATCGTTGAGTAGATCATCAGTGTATGATTCTAAGAACGGGATATCATACAAATAACCAGTACAGAATATTACAGTATCAATGCCTTGGAAAACCTCACCATCGTTTGTGACCACTGACCTATTATTCTCGTAGTTATATTCTTTAATCAAACCTATCTCCTGAACCATAGGATTGTGCTGATCAGTCAAGCCTGAAACCTCTTTAACGGAAAGCAACACTTTTTTAGCACTGGTGGTCAACTGAAGTGAGATATCTACTCCTGAAGCTGAGTTACCCACAACTAAAACAGTTTGATCTTTGAAGTCTCTTGAATGATTGTAAAATTTAGAATGTGTAACAGAAGTCTTATCTTTAATTGACCAGCTCTTCAACCCTTTCACATCTGGGATGTAAGGTGTCTGGAAATGTCCATGAGCAAGAATAACTGAATCATATAAGGTAGTGGACACAGCTGCAGATAAACAGTTTCTTGTTGTAACTTCCCATTCATTCGTTTCAATAAGCTTTTTCACACTGACGATTTCTGTATTCAAGTGAATTGATACATTTTTGGATATCGTTTTTGCATATGACTGTAAGTACTCAGCCACTTCAGCTCTAGTAGGAAAAGTTTCATTGGTTATTGGGAACGGATACTCGTTGTACTTCATTATCTCCTTAACTATGTTTGTTTCCATCTGTTCATACATTGGAGAGACGTAAGACCCATATTCAGTCAGTACTCCTGTCTTTTCACGATTATGGAACTTTGCCGAGGTGGAAGGGACAGATGGGCTATATCTTGTCTTTTCTAGTCCAGTGTAGCACCATAATCCACCCAACTGCTTCTGTCTCTCATATAGGTCTATGGCTGCGAAGTTTACTGGTTCCTCGCCCAAAGCTCTAGCCGCTGCCAATCCAGAAGGACCACCGCCTATCACAGCGATTCTTTTGATTGGAGTTTTCAACATTCTCTTCATTCAGCTCTCAATCCCATTCTGATTATTGAATATTGTTCATTTTCTGATGAACTTTCTGATAAATCGATCAGATCAGATCAGATGCCTTTCTCGATCAGGTAATTCTCAGCGGCTCGATCCCCCTGTTTCCGATTCTGTGAAGACCGCCTGAAATCTCATTTTGAAGAAACATTTTGATTCCACAACAACAGCTTCGCTTCACCAACGGAGTCTGTCAAATTTACAGCAGCAAGTTGCAACTGAAGAGAGAACAAATATGTCCAACAAGGATAGGCTGCCTTTAAACGCGTTTTCCATCTCCAATATCATTTCAAACGAACGACAGGCTCACGTCTCCCTCATCAGAAGCGCCATCAACTACTCATCTTCTTCTGCCGAGAGTAGCTCACACTCTCATTCACAGTCCCCAAACCAACAGAGCCAATCAAGCACCATCGCAGAGGGTTTGAAGGGCTCCAATGGCGTATCTGCTGCTAACGTCAAAGCGGAACCTGCTCCACGGTTCAATCAATCAACAATGACCACCAAATTTCGCATGAGGAAGAACCCTTTGACTCACATACCATCAACAGCTACACTCAGTGATAGCGAGCAAACTTCTCTAGGCGGTACGCCTGTATCAGCTCCTGAACTAGATAGTAAAGGTGGTAGCAAGAATTCGTGTACCAGATGCAGAAGATTAAAGAAGAAATGTAACAAGTGTATACCTGAATGCTCGAATTGCAACAAGAGTGGTGAGTTGTGTATCTACATTCCAAGAAAAGCTAGAAAAAAGTCATCCACTCAGACACCAAGCCAATATCAGAATAATGACGTCTTTTATGCTTCTGATCCTGTCAATAACAATACCAATAACCTAGCTGCTCAGCCATTAAGTGCCGACCCTCCACAATCGGAAACTGATGTTTACCCATTTCAACAACCAAATATCGACGAACTATCTGGAATAGGTCCCATAAACTTACCATCCCAAGACCCTCGACTGATAGACCAGCCTTCGCAACCTTTGCTAGAAGACTTCATAGCTCCAATCCAGCCAACTGGGGGTTCCAGTAGCAGATCATCATCAATACTCTCAGATTCAAGTAGACCTGGTCGTATCAATACGACTTCTGTGCTAATATCATCAGTTGGGTTAAAATTATCTGCATTCAATCTGGGAAACTATAATGAGAGTTCAGATCCAGAAAAAATTGATAAATCTTTAGCTATAACTTTTGTTGAAGCTTTTTTCAAACACAATCATAGAGCTTATCCATTTATTAATGAGAATGAGTTTATGACTAAATTTAATAGCTTGGTATTCACTAAATTGGGTTCGTACTCCAAATACTTCAGATTTGAGGTTTTCATGATTATGGCTATTGGATGTACTTCATTGGAGAGAGCAAATGTATTAAGCAGAGACCAGAATTATAAACTCAGTGAGAGCTTCGTTAATAGAGCGTTAACTTATATGGATCATAATCTAATTGGGAAAAATTTGGATAATATCAAATCATTACTATTATTAGGATTATACTCATACTTTGATCCTTCAGAATTTTCATCTTGGGAAATCACTGGGAAATTGGTTAGACAATCAATTTCATTGGGGTTGAATAGGAAACTAACTGCGCAACAATCCAAAAAAATGACACCTGTTCAGATTGAAATGAGGTATAGAACATTTTGGTCCGTTTATATCATGGACAGAATGGTTAGTGTCTCATTGGGTAGACCTGTTGGAATCCACGATAATGACATAAATGTCCCAATCCCCACTAGATTAGAAGGTGAAAAGGATAATATTGAAATTACAAAACTATTCATCAAATTGAGACAAATTGAAGGTCAAGTATTATTGAAAGTTCATTCCGTTAATTCAGGGGCTGTTTCGGTCGAGAAAAAGCAAAATATCTTCAATAGTTTAAGAGTGGAAATAGAAAATTGGTACGCTATAGCGAGAAGTAAACAAAAGGATTCGTCAGCAGCTTCAAATAACCTATTCTCATTCCATGGTTCTTTTTCGTGGTTTGCGGCAAGATACTATCATTTATTAACCTTGCTTTACGTTCCATCTTATTTGGAGCCTAGGCCTTCGCCAAACAATCTTGAATTACTAGGAAAATCATGTTTGCAATCACTATCATCTACTTATAATTTATTTACAGCTAACTTATTGCCATTAAACTGGATAACTTTGTACAGATTCTTAACAATCTGTACAACTATCTTACACTGCTTGTGTAAATGGTCAATTGATTTGATAGACTCTAAAAATGAAATTTATTACTGTATTGAGATCTTAGATGCTTTTGGCAATGATTGGCTAGTTGCTAAAAAATGCGCACAAGTATTCAAAACTATTGATAATAAAATGTTGGAAATTAGTCTTGGGGCTACCAAATCAAAAGATATAAAAATGGATAAGTTGTTGAATGAGCTTCTTGGTGCCTCATCTGCGTATCATGAAATCTTGAATGATAATTCTGTGGATATAGGTTTTGATAATTCGTTTATCAAAATCAATGATCAAAATGATGCAAATTAAAAAAACAGTTGCTAGTCTTAAAGTATAAGAGAGTCGTGGTTTCGACTCAGGGTAATATAACGAATTTGGTATGAAAAATAATTTAGATTGTATGTTTAATATTAATAAATTAGAGAGATTTATGCAACTGTACTCTCTCTAATATCTATGTTTATCTTATTTTGAGCCGCACGGTTGTTATACAATCTCTAAAAAACAATGCCGGTCCCAAGAATCGAACCTGGGTCTAGTCGGCCACAACGACTCGTACTGACCACTATTTTTTTTTTTAAAAACATATCATGTTCTGGGAAGAAATCCTTGATGGACGAACAAATGAACCTTGGTTCAAATGAACAGTGTGGGAGTCACCAGGCAGATTTTATGGCATACCCACTAAAACTCCCCAATTTTTGGCATAATTTTTAAAGCGCCTACCTGGAAACGGTGCTATTTCGGAAACCCAACCAACGGAGAATCAATACAACCTTACCCTGCTGTTTTAGAGCTCACTTGTATTTCAACCCGCCAAAATGGCTGAGCAGTTCAGTGATATTGATTTTTTCGAGTCTTAACTTAATGGAGTGATCGTACGCCATCCTGTCGGTCAGGATCGAACTGCCGACCTAATCCAGAAAATTTCAGTCACTCCTAGACCGGCTAATAAATCTGTGCTCAAAATTCAAAATTTCTCTTTTAGATATATTAAAAACTTTCAATTTTACACATATTATACAATGCAATTCAAATCAGTCGTTATCTCATTAGCTGCCATTGCTTCAGTTCAGGCTCATAATGCTTCAAACGCTTCAAACTCATCAAACTCATCATCTGTTTCAACTGGTGCCGCCTCTTCAAATGCTATGGGTGCCACCATTGTTGGTGCTGCTGTTGCTGCTGGTGTTGCTTTATTATTTTAAATTTAAAATCTGATTATATGATGATATAGCTTGATTGCCGTTGCTTACTTTAGTTGCATTTGCAAAAAAGTTGTAATATTATGGGCTTGCTAAAATATAGATCTAAGGTTTTGTTTTTTGAATAATAATTTTTAATTTATAGATTTAATAATAATCAATTGTAATTTATTTCTTGTATAGTCATGGTCTTGGCTTAGTTTAATATTTAATATAATATGATATTTTAATTGAAAAAAAAAAAAAAAAAATATTTAGCTAGGATGTATCTAGTTAGATAAGTCCCACACTGTCTGTTTATGTTAGTTAAATAATCGTCTTTTGAAGATTTTAGCCTCCAGAGAGCCTACGACATTTAAATTTTATTTTAATAAATGTTTTAAGTCCAAAAAAAAAAAAGAAAACATTTGATTTGTACTGCTAATATTCAGATGATTTATAAATGCGGATTATTTGTTAGTATTTGCCAAGTTATTAAAACATCTAGCGACGTCAACAATTATTTGGCGCTGGTAATATATATGCAGTATTTAATAAATTATTATATAATTAAAGTCATTTTTTTTATATATTTAATTAGTTAAAAATGTATTTCAAAATTATATAGTTGATCATACTATAAGTCATATATAGTTATAATCTAATATATATACTAGTATATGTTATACTATATTGCTGAAATAGAACTACTTAATTGTATATACTTACATGTACCAATAACTTCAAAAGCTTACTTTCTCTATTATCTGTTTTTGCTTTTTTCTTAAAGGAGTATATAGGTGATGTTATTTCATATCTCGCCTTGTTTTTGTAAAAGTTGTAAACAAAAATCATAGGTTTGATTATCCTTTTAAGTTAATATAATTATTATTATTATCTTTCTATTCCATATTCAGAATATCTTTAATGATTTTGTGTAGCCGATAGCTTGATTCATAAATTTTCTTCTTTTTCAGCTCCCTTTAATACATATATTATGCATTCAGATGCTCCTGAGTCTAGGTTGTTTATTGACTCTTGGGAGATCGGACTAAATAATATAATTATTTTAAACGTCCAGCTGATCGCGATAATATATATATATTTGCATATAAGCGGTCTCGCGACGCACCGCTAGCTTAGCTGCTAGAGGGTTTAATTAACACTGTACGTGGGGTTAATCTACATATCCTGCAATATGATTTCTAATTTCTCATATATTTATGATAGTTATAAATTAAATATAATTATAATTAATCAAATTTCATCCGTTGTGCGGACGTAAGATACATATCATATATTAGAAACGTCAGCTAGCTAGTTGACTGATCCGGCACCAGTCATGCAAATTAGCCATATATACGTTATATTTGAACCTATGAAAAAACTAATTTGCACTATATATATAGGTACTTAATCTTTATATTGTACATGTTAATATAAAGAATGCTAATTCATGACAAATATAAATTGAAGTACTGAAATACTGAGGAAATCTAGAGGTCGACATTTAGTAATAATTATTTGGGACTACGTCTATATATATATAAATACAACAATTGTCTGATGAAAAAATCGTATAGAATACTACCACATAGTCGCCAGTCTGCTATATCAATGTTAATTAGATTCTTTTCATTAAAAGTTTATCTTAGTTTTTAACATGAATTGAAGATGTATTTCTTCACAGGAGACAGGCGTATTCAAATTTCCCAACCATTATATGCAGGATAAACAAATGTCACAAAAACATCGAGCCGTTTTGGAAGTTATAACGGTACTGAATACCTGCCACTGTTAATGTAATATTGAGTTATACTCGCGTGGAGTGGAAAAGAAGCTGCAATATTAATTAATGACTCATGAGGCAATATATCTATGATTGAATTAATTAATTACAAGTTCATAAATGATCACAAACACTAAATAGTAGCTGATCTGAAACTCCATTTAACGATACTAGCATCTGTTTTCCCCCTTGACTGTCAAATTATTTCTCTTCTAGATCTATTATTTTTTCAGATCATGATAAACTTAATATAAATATTTATATACAGATCTTACAAGTTAACACTGCAACACGTCGTACTGCAGCAGCAATAATATTATAATAATTATAGCGTACGAATATAATATTATTACCGATAATTAATAATATAAATTTAATAATTTGATCAGATAAATTTTAAATTAATTAATTAATTAATTATAATTATGCCTATATAATTATATATTTCATTTACTAGTAAGATATTTTACACCATTTTCAACACAAACACAAAAGATTCGATTTCATATCATATCATTAAATGTAAATTCATCTTCAAAGTTTTAACTGAAGTTCCATTCTTCTACCGCAACCAAGAATTTGAAAATTTCTATTGGGTAAAGATTGCAACTGACATAAAAGATGAAATGCTTGATACATTGGCTTCTGGGTACAGAATTTCACACGAAAGAAACGCATTTGAGTCAGTTATAAATCATTTTAAGTTAACTTTTTACAAGTTAATGTTGGAAAATGATAAGACTGGAAACAATACCTTAATTTACCCTTCATACAATCATACTGACTGTCATTTTGAATCTGCTAAGTTTAGATCATGTTCTGTGAATGATCAATATGAGTACTTTCCCAGAAGAGATTAGAAGTATGATTATTGGTGGTATCATTAATGAAACAACCAACAAGCGTAAAAGCGTCTTTGAAATATCTCCTACTAGTATTAAAGAGAACACGGTATTATCAAACTCACAACTAGGTTGCAAATATAATATCACTTCTTCAGTAAAAGAATCGGACTCTAGAACCAACCATATGAAGACCAAAACTAATAGATTAGAAATGGACTTCTTCAAGATGATTTCTAAACTCGATTTATCAAGAGAAGTTGTTCCTATTGGCCCTTCCGAGTCATGGAACTATATATGTTTGTATCTGAATTAATCTAAAAGCAAACTGATGTTATTCGTGAAGTTTACATCTCAGTGTTATCCCATAAGTTTATGAACAAATGGGTAAGCAACTACTGATTATGTGAGTTTAGAGCTACACGTTCTACGGAAGGCCATATATATGGCATATTATATATAGTACAGATCTAGTTATTTCAAACTAGCTAGCTGTTCGAAGCTGCAACACTAGTACAGCTCATTAAAAAATCGACATACTTTATAGGTATTGTCTGTCAGAGCTGATACTTCAAAACCAGATCTGCCTTCAATATGGTCTTGAAGCTTGAAGGATAAAGTGTATAGTATAAACTATTTCATACTCTCTACTTGGACATTTGTCCACTATCTAATTGCTTATCATATCTCTATTTCGTAGGTTTAAAAGTCAACTGGTGACATTTTCTAAACGAACTTTTTCTCTCCTCGAGAAATGAAAGTTCGAACGGTCGTTGAAATCGCATCAATGATTTTTTTTGGTTTTGTGGATTCTGGTTTTGAGCCATTGGGAGATGGTTTGTAACACTTGGCGACATAACTATGGCTCAGCCCAGAGGTGTGTACCATTTGGAAGTGTGGTACCAGACTTTTCACTGTTCAATGGTTTCAAAGTTCATCAACAACTACGAAAAAGAAAAAACAAGAGTCAATTGACCACTGACAAGTCACAAGTTACAATGCTAAGTACTTCACCTGGAAAATGTACTGGAAAAGGAAATTGCACCTTTATTGTGCAGGTTATGAGCATAATCTCAACATGAGACATTTTAGGATTCAGCATTGCAATATCTGAAAATCTGATTACTGTAAACATGTTGAAAGTTCAAACAGATAGAGAGGGTATAGTCAGAAACACAATCTACAAATAAATCGTGAATACAATAGTATATATATATATCAAATATATAACAAAATGTCAAGCAATACTAGAGCCGGAAATAGATATTCAAAGACATCATCAAGTTAAATAGATAAACCTAATGCTTCTCTTTGAGATTTTGAAGTAGGATCAAAGAAAGGCTTTTCAGCTAAACTAGTAACTCTAGTACCATGTCTAATACTCTTTTCAATTGGCTTGGATGGATCTTGAGGAACATAAACATGGTCATTAGTAGCATGATGTTGAGAGACTCTGTTATCCCATAATGCACTAGTACCTAAACCAGCTTTTGTTGGTTTCCAGTTGAATCTAACTTGAATATCTAAATTCTTTTCATAAACCCCATAAAGGTATTCCAAGATAACTTTAGATTCTTCAGGTTCTAAACCAACAATTCTAACAGTCATTGATCTGTTAACGTATAATGATTTCCAACCAGTAGCTGGGTGAGTTCTAACAAGTGGATGTTCTCTTTCAACAAACTTAGGGCCAGATAATGGATCATTACGATCAAGGTAAGAATGAGCAGATCTGTAAATAGCAGTTTTACCATCCAAGAATTTCTGCAAAGCTGGAGATAATTTATCATAAGCAGCATAACCAGAACTCCATAATGTATCACCGCCGACATCAGGGACAGCATCATTGTGTAAATGAGTAATACCGGCTGGTTGATGTTCATGAACTAAATCCGAGTGCCAGTTAGCAGTACCAACGTTTGCACTTCTGAAAGTGACTGGTAAACCTTCTTTCAAGGCTAAATCTGGCCAAATGACTGAAATACCTGGTAATCCACTAACATGAGGAACTTGAGGATGAATTTCAACTTGACCAAAATAGTGACCCAATTCCAATTGTTTTTGTGGGGATAAGTCTTGATCTCTAAAAAAAACAACAACTCTTTCAGCGATTAATAAAGCCAATTCATCTTTTTGCTTATCATTCAAATCACCTAATTGTAATCCAATAATTTCAGTACCAATATGTTTAGTTAAGTTACGAACCTCTTTGGCAGCTCCAAACAAAGCTTTCTTTTCAGGATCAGCATTCTTAGCTCTTTCAATGTATGGATAGTCATCTTGTCTGATAGCATAAGCTTCATCAACGAAAGTTGGAATTTGATCAATTGGTGGTCTTTCTGGATAACCTTTGGATAAATCAATTCCGTATTTTTCAAATCTCTTTCTTGAAGTTTCTGGTAATTTCTCAAGATATGATCCTTCAAAACCACCTTTGATCTTGTCTTTCAAACCGTTACCGATAGTTGATCTCAAAGTTAATTTAGCTGTATCTGAAGTCAAATTATTGATTTGAGTATTTGAGTGTGAAGTTGCAGTTGCGGTTGACATTTTTAGTATTTAAAATTATATATTGTTTGATAACTAATTAGGGGTAGTTAATAATTTTGATAGGAAAACATTATTTGTATACAATATTAAGCAATAGCGATCCTTATATATATTTTAAATCTGATAATGAACAGTGCTCAATTTGTCAGCTTCACAACTCAATTTACTTTCGTTAATTCACGTGAATCAATTCTCCACATGATTTTAATATATTGATTAGATAGTGGTAACTGATAGTGAATAATGTTTTGTAAAACGTAAATTGCGGTGTGCTGTTGCAAAGTTGTGGAGCATATCACATCATAAGAAGTAGGAACTCTGAGTTCAATCAATTAAGGGTCAGCTGTGGCCTCTTCGCGCCGGCACCTTCGTATCAGATCAGGATAAACTGTACAGGAAATCACCGCTCCATGATCCAACGGTCTGACTCCTCAGAATTGGTACTTTTCATTGAACGATATTTGTATAGGAGGTGGATTGTCTTCAGCAGCCATAACAAATGTAGAAGAAGCCACAGAAACTGGTACAATAGTACAGACACGACCAATATATATCTAGAATTCCTAAACAGGAAGCAACAAATACATTTTAATATTTAAAACCCAAATGACCAAATTGGGCAATAAGTAAAAATAAAACTCAATTATTTTGTAAACGATAAGAAACAAATAAGAAATTGTACTTAAAGTCACAACATTATTATCGGAAATTTAACACAACATAGAATTGAACATGGTAGCAGACCTGGCGATAGATCTCAAGCTCCACCAGACAAAGGACATATACATTAATCTAAAGAAATCAGAAACAATAAGTGTATCACTATACAATAATTTGAATAATCAATTTGAGGATGTATTCCAACATTTACGTGAGAAAGCAGTGAAGAGAGATGATCATCCTATATTGCCCTTCAGCTGTCTACATAAGTTGTCATCTATGGTGCTTATAGGATTTGAGATGAATAAGAAAGACACGTTGGATATGATGGCTCAATTGAGTGATGTTATGGCAATTTTACAGGATTCAATAAAGATTCAGGATTCAAAACAGTTAGAGATTGAGAGGAAGCTTGGGTTATTGCAGAGAATCTCCAGTGGAGAAAATATATCAAATCAAGAACTACAGTTGAATTCTCCGCAGATAAATTTATCATGTACAAAGATAGATATCACCTCTGCACTACAAGATTCTGATGATGAGGATGAACGCCAAATTATTCCAGAAGCAACATCAACACCATACACAATGAACTCTCCATTAATACAACCACCCACAATTTCACAATACTCCGATATCCAATCATTAACTACCATGAACTCCTTATATTACGAAGACACAGATAATTACGAAACCACACAATTCCAAGACTCCAATTTTTTCTCTCCCAATACAACTATTCGAATTAACGATACTATCATATCATCACTCCACATATCAGACTCAGAATCAGATTTCAATGAGACAGAATCCCTAATATTCAATGACTGTCACCAATCCTCATCGTCACAAACTGCAACGACAAACTCAACACTAAGTTTAAAAGAACCATCGCATGAGGGTAAAGACTCACCTACATTAACCAAGATGTTTAAGAATGGCTATGGGGATACTACAACTGCGCTAAGTGAGATAAATGCTACGATTCCGAATTTGACTGATAAAAAGGTATCTTTGAAGGATATTATCAATTTCAATTATGATAATGGATCATATAATGCCAAACAGGTACGATTCAACTTTAACGAATGAACAGATTACGATTTTACATTTAAGCTACCTAATTTAATTAAAGATTTTACGATATTTTGCGTAGTAAATCTTCAAATAACTTGTATTATACAATTTTTACACAATAGCATATTAATTATTAGCTAATTTAGATAATAAACTCATTACATCTGGATTCAACCCATTAAATTCATTCACGTTAGTTTCACTATCTTTCAATTCGTTATTCATATTGCTGAAATCGCTTTGTCCATCAATATGATCGGATGGATCGTATTCATCAGTTTCGCCATCAGTGTTATTATCCGCGATTGAATTCATTAATAAATCGAGGTTTTCTTCTTCGTCATGTTTCCTCTTTAGTGAGAGATCGTCTCTTGGGATTGTTGTATTATATATGTCTGCATCGCTGGCATCTGAATCACTCTGGAGGTCATCACGTAGTTGGTTTTCCGTTTCAATTGTTTCAATTTGGATATTATCTGAGAATTGAACTTTTGGTGGTTCAGGTGTGATTGAATTTGAATTTGAAGCTGAGTTTGAACCAGCAGCATAACTTTCTATTTTGGTTTTCTTAGCTAGTGGTTCGTCTTCCTCGCCTGAGGAATTTTCATCATACATTGGTAGATCATCTTCAGATTCAGAATCTAAAGCTGGTGAAGGTTCCTCCTTAGGTTTAGATTTTGGTCTCACGGCGAGATTAGGTAATGCGAAAGTTGGCTTATTGCTAGCGGCTGACGTTGGTTGAGGTGTTTCTTCATCTACCATTTCTTTCAATTCAATACTTGTTTCCATTACTTTCAATAATTTTTCATCTATGATTTGCTTCTTTTGGAATTCCTTTTCGATATTTTCTTTCATCATTAGTGTCATTCTCTCCAACGTCTTGATTATCTCCTGTCTCAAACTGATGTTTTCATTGATCCCGTTCAATCCCATATTACATAGTTTCTCCAAGATGTTTAATTTTGATAAGTATATTTTCGGAGAAGGTAAATTTTCAGATTCAAATAATTGATTATAATTTGTTGTAACTTTTGATAAATACGATAAATTAGTTGAAGAAGTTGAAGAGACACCATTATACAAAGTTGATAATTGGATTAACTCAGGTGCCAATTTATCAATTTTAGCGGTTATACCACCAGTATTTGAATCAGCGCTTGGAGCTGAACTTTTTTGGAATTTAGTTTTTTCAACAGACTCTTTTAAATCATTTATAACTTTTGTAGGGAAAATATTTCTTTCTTGCCAGACTTTCATCAATCTATCAATCTTACCCTTGACTGTATCACTAACAACTTGATATGTTTTGAAAATAACTAGGGGCAACACTTTACCAAATTCCACAGTGAATTCAGTCTTTCTCTTAGCTCTGGCTTGTTGGACAACATCATTACACAAGTAAAGCAACATCAATTTCTTTTGAGAAGGGGCATTATTTATGTACTCTGACCATAATTGTGCAGTTGTTTCAGCGTATCTGTGATGGAAGATAATCCAATGTGAAATTGTAACGATAGATTCCTGTGTCTCGTTCAAAGTGGAGAGTTTCTTGTTCAATATTTCAGGGGTGTAAGACATATTGATCTATTGGGCCTAGTCAATGATTCACACAAGTTGAATTCTTGATTTAAAGAAAAACTGGGTGAGAATCAATATATAATTTATTTCTCTCTCCTTTCAATAGTAAGTGATCACTGATATTGAACAATTAAATTATTCAGGAACCGCACGACTGTAGATATCGACCTGGTTATGAGCGACAAATCGAGCAACTTATTGAGGTGGAGAAAACGTGATAATCCAGCGTGTCCTTGAACGAGAGATTACGCTACACCGTGCAGCAAACCATTTTTTTCCTTCTTCTCCTAATAAAACAAATGGTATAAACACTAAGCGCCAACTCCTAAAGTATTACACCAGGAGTAATATTCAAGACTTGATTGGCTATATAGGCATATTGAGTCAGTAAACTCTCTCATGAAAAGTGTCAGCAAAAGACAACACAACAAGGCGATCGGGCACAAAACTCAAGCGGTTTTCTACATTGAGAAAGCCGTATTTAATATTTGAGGAACGGCAATTCCTGTTAAAGGCACCAACCCTTTCTTGTTTTGAGTTCTTTCACCACCTCAACTTGTATCGAAGCTTGAGTAGCGCAACACTAACCAGCTAACACTAGCACTTTTAGTCAGAAGAATCAAGATATTTATGAAAGTAGTCTTATCGACTCTTGGCATGGTTGTGTAACGTGTTACTGTTCTTAAACCCTTTGAATTCTCACTTAATTTGACATATTTTCCAGGCCTGAATTGTGCATAATGCAACCAGCGGCGTTTGTGCCTATTATTGAGAAAAATTTCTATTGTATGTGGCACTCCAAAATCCATTTCTACTTGCTGCCTTGTCACTTGTGAAAGTTGGGGACAATAAACCGTTAAAAAGCCATCTCTTTCTGTTTTGCCTTGCTGGTTGTTGTCGAGTCCATTTGTTTCGGCACTGCTGGCAGCTGGTTGTTCCGTTGGTGAGAGCTCACAACTTTTAATTTGCGAGTGACAAGATAGATTACATGAATTTACAGCTGGTCACGACTCGCTTCTAGCTAGTCTGAAAGAAGTCTATGTTATAGAGCAAGATCTAAAGGCATATCAGTTTATTAGTTATTGAACTGCTAACACTGGAGTTTCCCGACGTTAACGGTGGGAAAGTGGACTTCTTTGTATGTACTCTTGACACCAGTTGCACTCTTTTATGAACATATTATAAGAAGTTGCAGCCAGTATATTGAACTTCCAAATTCACAATTTATACTACCACACCAACCTTATCTCCATCCTCTTCAAAGACTCAAAATCGGACCAGTGATCACCTGTTGGACAGTCAATCTAATCCAAAGCATCATCATATTCTATTCGTTATTCTACCCTAAATCGCTTATTCACCGGTCCTATTCTACACCAAAAAGAGTAGAAATATGGCACAATAATCGCCGCATGCGGTAAAAAAAAATATCTTTGTTCTCTTATAACCTTTCAATATTTTCTCTGTAGTGTGCACTGTGCACTATGTTGCAAGTACTTGCGCCTGTAGGGATTACTGGTCATGAAAAAGTATATAATCTATTGAAATCCCATTATATGAAAATTTCAGCGTCTGTTAATTTTGTTATATTCACTGCGTATTCTAGTACAAATAAAATCATGTCTGAATTGAAGAAAGTTCATTCAGGTTCAGATTTGGACCCAGTGGTGTCTGAAATAAAACAAATATCATATACTGAAGACTCATCAGCATCACAACAAGATGATAATTCCAAAAAGCAAAGGTTCAACGGGTTCTTTAAACAATTTGAAAGAAGAGCTGAAGGTGAAGTCATGAAGAAATCTCTTACTTTCAGACACATATGTATGGTTGCCTTAACTACTGGTGTTGGTACTGGTTTACTTGTTGGTTCAGGGAAATCCCTCCATTCAGCTGGGATAGGTAATGTCCTTATTGGTTATTTTGTTATGGGGACCATGTTGTTCTCTGTTTTGCAAAGTGCTGGTGAAATGGCTGTTGCATATGGTGATCTTTCAGGTGGGTTTAATGCCTATGCCAGAAAATTCGTTGATGAGTCTGTGGCCTTTTCAGTGGGTTGGAATTATTGTATTCAATGGTTGACTGTTATCTCATTGGAATTAGTTACTGGTTCAATCACAATCAAATACTGGACAGATTTAAACTCCGATATCTTCGTTGCTGTGTTTTACGTTGTTTTGTTGTTTATCCATTTCTTTGGTGCCAAAGGGTATGGTGAAGCTGAATTCTTCTGTAACATGACCAAATTAATCATGTTGACTGGATTTGTCATCTTGGGGATCATTATCGATACTGGTGGTGCCGGTGCTGGAAAACACTATATTGGTGCTCATTTATGGTACCATCCAGGCGCATTCAACAATGGATTCAAAGGGACATGTACTGTTTTCGTTACTGCTGCCTTTGCCTATGGAGCTACTGAATTCGTCGCCTTGACTGCTGCTGATACAAAGAATCCTCGTGCTGTTATCCCATCTGCTTGTAAATTAGTCTTCTGGAGAATTGCTTTCTTCTTTATGACAACTTTGGTTATAGTTGGATGTTTGGTTCCATACAACTCTCCAGATTTGATGGGTGCTAGCGGTTCGGGCTCACGTACTTCTCCTTATGTCCTTGCTATATCCACTCATGGTATTAAAGCTGTTCCATCAATCGTCAATGCCGTTATCTTGATTTCTGTGTTTTCAGTTGCCAATTCTGCATTATACTCTTCATCAAGAGTGTTGCAATCTTTAGCTGAACAAGGATTTGCTCCTAAGTATTTTGATTACATAGATAACACTGGACGTCCATTCAGATCATTATGTGCATGTTCCATCATTGGGTTATTTGCCTTTGTTGCAGCCTCGGATAAACAAGATGTTATTTTTGACTGGTTGTTATCCATCTCAGGTTTATCCACTATTTTCACATGGACTACAATCTGTATTTCTCATATCAGATTCAGAGCTGCTTTGAATGCTCAAGGTAAAGATATCAGTGAATTGGGATATGTTTCATCTACTGGTGTGATTGGGTCGTATTACTCGATTGTGTTGAATATCTTTGTGATTGTGTGTCAATTCTGGGTCTCTTTATGGCCAGTTGATAACGGTGGGAAGATTTCAGTTAACAATTTCTTCCAGAATTATTTAGGTGTCTTTGTATTGATTTTGTTTTATGTTGGGCATAAGATTTATTCTAGATCATGGTCATTCTGGATTCCAGCTGATCAAATTGATCTTGATACCCACAGAAAGACTTTTGATCCAGAAATTATTGCATTAGAGGAAGCTGAAGCCAAGATACAGTTTAGAAATTCTCCTTGGTATAGGAAAATTGCAAAGATTCTTTTCTTTTGATGGTTTTACGATCTATTATGTTGTTGTATTTTATTGTCATTTTACGTATTCTAATTAATGAACCGAATTATTTTTCTGTAGTTGTATTGCTGCAAGTTTGGGAGAGCAAGAACTTTTGAAGTCAATCTGCAGATGAAAGGGGATGAGTTACAAAAAATCATAAAGTACATTTTATTCTAATCCATTATGCTGCCTGACCAACTCATAAACTACACACCTAAAAAGTAGAACCACCCAACAAACTAGCAGCATTCTTAGCATCAACCACAACTTCATCCTCATCGTCATTCTCAACATTATTAAAGTTCTCAATATTCCCTTCATATCCATCCTCAATAGTTGATCCCCCATCTTTACTATTATCAATTGATCTCTTAACTCGAGATGACCACGAGTCACCTTTATTAGATTGTGATTTATGTAAGTTATGCTTTATCTTTGACAAATTTGATCTATTCAATCTCGATAATCCTCCATTTTCATCGATTAATCGGATATCTATTCTTATATTCTCTAAATTTGACAAGATCTTTCTTTGATTTTTTATTTTGTTTAAAGTGTATTCTTTGATTGACTTAGCGAACACATTTTCGACATTTTCTAATACATCAGTCTTTTCCAATATCATTTCTCCACTGATTCTTTTCAATTGCAATGTTAAGTTCTCTTCAAATTTTGTGGCTGTTTCCAAAGCTCTTATAGTCTCATCAACTTTTAGTGGATCGATGGATTTCTTCATCTTAATCTTATTTGCTGAAAAATGCTTAGCCTTTGTGGCCTGTTGTGCCTGTATCAACTCTTTCATTATCAAATGTCTATTTGTTAAAGTCTCTTTAACTTCAAATGAATCATTGATTATTAACTTTATACTATCTCCTAATGTACCCATACCATTGATAGATTCAATTTGTAATAAATCCGAATTCAACACCAACACTTGTGAAAATTTGATCCACATCTTTTTCATACCTGGGTGGAATAACTCATGATTTGATAATTCATTCAATTTAGAACTCAAATCATTTAATTGAATAGCATAGTTTTTCTCCAACTTACTTAATTTTTCCAATTTTGTCAACATGTTTGACGTTATCAAGAATATAGATTTTATCAATGGTCTGAATTCAGCCAATTCTAAAAACGAATCGTAAGGTGGTTGGAATTGCTTCAAAGCCTTTCTCATTACTCCTGTGGCAACTGGTTGTTTCTTATTGATATTCATAACAGCATATCCAAACCCATTCTCGATGAAAAATATAAACTCCTCGTCATGGATCAATATCGGGTTTGCTGTCATTCTATCCAACCAAGCTTGGATCTTGCTATACATTGAATTGTACTCTTCTTCAGATCCTTGTGGGTAAGATGTTGTGATTGGAGGCACTTGTGGAACGAACACCTCTAAATTTGCAAAGTTCATATACTTGTTGAACTTCGTGAGCTCAATGTATGTCCTTCTAATATCCTTGTATACAGTTGATCTGAATTTATTGAGATTGGTATGACAATTGAATTTTAATATGGGGTTTAGTTTCTGATTACCGTTTTTTTCAATGGCGGTTAATTTGATTTTCAAGAAATATTTGGTAATGTATCTTTCTGGAATCAATTGCTTCAATTCCAACTCCGTGAAGGACTCATGCATTGTGTTTATCTGCTGTGCGATCTCTGATTCGATTGGTGATTCCTGTGATGTCTCGTCGTGACTTCCGGTGTGGGAGACGGAATGCTCACTTATAGTTCCTTCTTGTGAGGCAAATGGATTGTTGTCGAAATCATCTGGATCATATGGAATGGCCGACGACATCTTCTTCTTCTTCTTTTGAACGAATAGAAAAAGTGTCAAATGTGTTTGAATTGCACTTAGATCTTCATTAGAAAAAGGTGGTTTTTGTTGGTCAAAATCTCAAAAATTGAAACATTTCGATATTTGATCCTTTGAGAAGTGGGGTGTTACCCGGAATTACCTCTTATCGGATTTGGTCCATCAGAGATTCAGCACAAGATCGAGAGCCAAAAGAGAATCAGCAAAACACCAGAAGAGACATCAAAATCTGAGATTTGGAGACGAGAATGATGAAAAGGCTCGTTAAAGTGCCCACAAATATTGGTGATTCGCCCATTAGAGGAATCATTTTCGATATGGACGGAACATTGTGTTTGCCGCAAAATTGGATGTTCAGATCAATGAGAGAATCACTAGGCATCTGGGGAAATCCCATAGACATCCTCGAGCACGTCTATTCACTAACCGCCGAGGAACAAGTTGAAGCGAATGACAAACTCGCTGCTGTGGAATACAAGGCCATGTTGGAAATGCAACCACAGTTGGGGTTGGTGAAGTTGATGGATTATTTACACACGAATAACTTGCCCAAGGGAATATGCACCAGAAATTTACAGACTCCAGTGACACATTTACTTACAACTTTTTTACCTGGACATCAAGTGCATCCCATAGTGACAAGAGCATTCTTACCACCAAAACCGTCACCTAAACCTTTGTTGCATATCGCTGATACTTGGGGTGTTGACGCTCATCATGTCGTTATGGTCGGCGACTCAATTGATGATATGAGTGCTGGATGGAGTGCTGGAATGGGGACAATATTGATAGGGAACGAGTTTAATAAGCATTTATGGGAATTGGAGCAGGTTGATCATGTTGTTAGCTCGTTAGCTGAGATACCTGGTTTGATAGAGAACGGGTTTAATATTAAACTGAAACCAAACTAGAAAAACGCAAAAGAATAAACTAATGGAAACTTATAATAGAATATAGAACAAATTACAGATAGATATAAATATAAATCAACATCTAGTATTTCTATCGAACTATAAAATCACCAGTCTTGGTAATATATTTAACTCCTTTATAAGGCTTAACATTTTCACCTAACCCTCTAGCACTCAATATCTTCAACGAATCAACTTTAAACCCACTAGGTAAAGACCCTTTGGAATTATAAGATAGTTTAATATACTTGATTTGGTTCTTTTTATCGTTATCTGCCAACGCAGGCGCCTTCTTTTCATCACCGAATCCATTTGAGTTATCGTAATCTGTATCTGTATCATTCGTTATTATTATACCTCTAAGCATGGGGGATATACCAGCAGATACGTTCCTCAATACCCATTCAGCTTTGCCATCTCCTTTATAAGTAAGATCACCATGTGTTGATCTTAAAGTTTTCAAATTTGTAATGTTTTCATTACAATGGAACTCAATTTTTAAATTTTCAATTTTGGAAGTTTGTTTACTTATCTTGGTGTATAATTTAACTTCAAATTCATTTTGTCTGGTACCCAAATTCTTCTTGAAATCGACGTTTACAAACCCAAGATAATTATCTATATTCTTGGAGTTTAATATATCATTCAAGTCAATTGAATAACTCATAAGTTGGAAATTCCCATCTGGTGGTATGAACGATAACGAACCCGGGTTGGATAACCATTTATCAATTCTAATACACGGATGGAATGAAGGAATCCCGATTTTCAAATGATTAGTGTTCAATATCAACTGCAAGTCCGGGATCCCTGATAAATGTGAAGTAAATTGAACGTCCCCATCTATCCTGGCTATTATAGGAACTAAATTAGTTGAAGTTGATGAAGAAGATGAATAGAATGCAGAATCGTATTCTTTAGTTGATGTTCTGGTTGACTTGGGCATCAAGATAACGTTTATAGTTTCAGTTATGTCAACGAATAGTTCATTATTTGTGTATTTGACATTGGAGCGTCTCCATGGGATATTTGAGATCTCACCTTTAGTGGAATCCATGAGATTTGAATTTGAGTTTGAATTGACTGAATTGGAAAAAATATTTGAAAGCAAGTTCTTCATGGGCACCAAGTCTCTTAATTTATTAAAATCTGTGATGTGAGGTGTACCATTATCAATCATTTCGTTTATTATTAATGTCAATATATCATAATTCGCTTCGATCTTGGTCGATGATAAGGGATTACCGAAATAATTAACCATCACTTCAATTAATCTATTGATGAAGACGAATGGGTCCAAAGGATTGGAGTTTGATGAGGAGTTTGATGGACATAGTATATAAAATACCAAATTTTTGGTTGATTTGAAGTAAACTGTGATATTCTTTAAATTGATAACAGAGATGGAGTTTTGTTTGAATGATTCAATGTTTGTGAGTAAGGATTTGAAAGACGGCGAGTTCAATGAGACGATGTACTCGTATATCAAGTTATCATTGACATCTGAGATATAAATGGCTTGAATACTGGACATTCTATGGGTTCTGTAAAGAGTTTTGGTGGAAGTCAACCTGACTTGTGGTTTTCTGTCACTTTCTTGAACAGATGTGTGGAACCAAAATATATACCAGATTCGCGAACGTATAGTGGAAGAACTCAAATAAGAAGGAGACAGAAAAGTGAATGAATACGTGTTTCCTTGAAGCTACGCTGTTTCTCACTTGAAAGACTCTGATTATCTTTATGACCCAGATTTTTTCCTTTTAAAAAGTAAACACCATTTAAAGTAGAAGATAATAGAAATTACCACCAATAGCTGAATATCAGTATACAGATTACACAGTATATCGAGATCGTCGCAGTAGATCTGAAACCGGTTAATTATTCATCAAAACAGAAATTAAGAAATCATCAAGAAATCAAGAAGAACAAAAACGATTAAAAGAAGATTGAAACAAAATTGGAAGAAGATCAAAAGCTATGTCGGATCCAATCAACTCCAATCCAACATACGTGGATGCCAGCGCTTTACCCACGCGTAAGGCTGCAACCGTATCAAAATCTATACAAGAAAGCGTCTTATCAGAGTTACTATCCTTATCATTTTTATCGCCATCATCTTCATTAAGTGAAGCAGAATTATCAGATGAAACAGATGAATCAGAAGACGAATCAGATCCTATAGACTCTCAGGAGATTTTCGATCTTATCGCCCACATATCAGACCCAGAACATCCTTTAACGTTGGGTCAATTATCAGTGGTTAATTTACAAGATATCGAAATAATAGACAATGGTGCTAACAAGATGTCTGAAGTAATCATCAGAATTACCCCAACTATCACACATTGCTCATTAGCCACATTGATTGGGTTAGGGATCAGAGTGAGGTTAGAAAGATGTTTACCGCCAAGATTTAGAATCACAATCTTGTTGAAGAAAGGGTCTCATCAGAGTGAAAATCAAGTTAACAAGCAATTAAATGATAAGGAAAGAGTCGCTGCTGCATGTGAAAATGATCAATTATTAGGTGTTATTTCTCAAATGTTATCCACCTGTAAATAATTGACATTTTCATTATATTTAGCATCTCATCATCATTAAGGGTTGCAAGTTGCTGTACTAGTTTACTTTTAGTTCAAGGAGTAAGTTTATCATAGATTTCTTTGTTCAGTTAACTTATGTATATGACTTTGGAGCAATTTCAGTGATAACTTACGTCTCGACTGAGAAGAAAAGCGGAAAAATACAACTGAAACTGAATTGAAAGGTGAGAAGACACCAAGATTAGCAGGAACTATAAACCTCTTTTCAAATACAAACCTGCTAACAAGAAAACTGGAATAAAAGACAATTTTGTTGAATTCTAAAATTTGTAGTAAAATCACATGAATTTCTTAATGATTTTCATAATTATTCGAACTAAAAAATAAACGTGGTGGAAAGAAAAGAAAATAAAATAAAGTAATTTTAGATGAAAAGTCTTTACTGAAAACAAACTGGTCAGGAACTGCAAAACCTATTGAAACGCCAATATAAATCCATAAATCCCCCCATAAAACCATATTATAGACTTTATAAACAGAAACAACCAGAAAAGAATCAGAAAAAATGGGGTTTTTCATTCCAACAAGTAAATTAGAAAACTTGAAATTATACAAATATCAATCTGAAGACCATTCAGTTGTATCAAAGTTCATATTGAAGAAATGGTGGAGCAGTTTCGTGAAGATCTTCCCAATGTCCATGGCGTATGTATATTTCAATTCTGTGTACCAATATTCTGTTTTTTTTTTGGACTTAGAGTACTAACAAAACCCCAGACCAAATGTTGTTACATTATTAGGACTTTTCTTTATAATTGCCAATTTATTAACTGTCTTTTATTATGATCCATATTTGAATTCCAGTTCTCCCAGATGGTGTTATTTCTCATATGCGTTTGGTTTGTTCATGTATCAAACTTTTGATGGTTGTGATGGTGCTCATGCCAGACGTACTGGTCAATCAGGTCCATTAGGTGAGTTATTTGATCATTGTATTGATGCTATAAATACTACTTTGGCAAGTATCATCTTTGGTTCAGTTACTCAGATGGGGTATGGACCTATGTTGATCTTGTCTCAATTTGCAACGGTTTGTAATTTTTACGTCTCAACTTGGGAAGAGTACCATACAAATGTGTTGTATTTATCTGAATTCAGTGGGCCTGTGGAAGGGATTTTGGTTATTGTTACTGTTTACATATTGACCGGTGTCTTTGGACCTGAGTTCTGGTCCAAGAATTTATTCGAGTTGGACTTACTGGCTTATGGTGTTGCAGAAATCTTGGAGATCAATTCTAGTTTCATATATATCGTATTGGGTGTTCCGGGAATTTATTTCAATATCCATCAAGCTAAAAGAAATGTCGATAAAGCTTTAGCTGGTGACAAGTCAAAGCAAAGTAAAGCTTTGAAAGGGTTATTACCATTCTTCACCTATTATTCAACAGTCGTGTTATTAGGTTACTTGAATCCATTAGTCACATATAGATACTGCTTACCGTTAATTTTATCCATCGGCTTAACAATTGCATTTTCAGTTGGAAGAATCATATTGGCACATTTAACGTTACAAGAATTCCCAATGTGCAACGCACCAATGTTTATCCCGTTAGCACAAACTGTTATTATCTCTTTCTTGAATCGTGTTTACGGGTATGATTTGGATGCTGTTACTGGATACGTTCTTTGGTTAGGATTTGGGTTGACTGCGGGTATTCATTCTATGTTTGTTACTGAAATCATACATGATATCACTACTTATTTGGATATTTATGCTTTATCAATCAAACATAAAAAAGCATAATCATTAAATGATTATATATATATACTACTCGATAAATTTTATAAATAACATTTTTTCATCAATTCGTAAAAAATTACATCTTAATTCCTCAAAATCATGAAATAGGTAAAGTACTATCATATATGTACAAGGTAATCATCAACATTTAGCTCTCTTTCCATTATATTATCCATCATTAAAATCAAAAAGTACCCCAAAGATTAATTTTTTAAATAGGATAATTCTCCACTTAAGCATCGGTTTTTTGGAAAGCACCTTCAGAACCTGGAGCTAAGACATCTTGAGCAGATTGTTGCAACTTCATTTCCTTTTCCATTTCAAGTAATTGAGATTCAGCCAAGATAGATAAAGACAATGGAACACCTAATAATAAAGCAGATGAAGAGATAATCCATAATAAGTTGCCGGATTTGGAGAATCCAGTGGATATAGTTGAGTAGACTGAACTGGAAATTGAGGCTAAGGTTTCTCTTTGTTTTGGAGGAACAATATCTTTCAAAGCAACTAATCTGTCTAACAAAGTTTCATTTTCAATGTCATAGTCTTCTTCATCTGATTCTGATTCATCGGTATCAGTGAAATCTTCATCATTTTCAATGATTTTACTCTTTTGTTCATCGAACTGTTGAGCTGTCTCATCATCAATTTGTGTTAATTTAACCATTTCGTTGTATTGTGTCTTTCTTGCTGTTCAATTATTGTTCTTTTGGTCCTTCGATTCACCTTTTCTTTAATTCACTTCGAAATTTGATGAATTTTCCTGAACTTTCTGAAGATTACCCGGATTTATGCTACTTTTCGCTCTTTTATTTTTTGCGAATTAATTTCGATTTTCCAATCTTTTTTTTTTGGCATACAATTTGTGTTTTGTATTTTGTGTTTTAATCAACTGAAGAAACCACCAAATTTTATTGATTTTACAGCGGAAAATGAAGATTTTGTTTTATTGTTTATATGATTTTTAGTTATCGATTCGCTAGATTTTGCTAAATGAACATTCTCAGATCAATTGTCTCGTCACCCACAACTTCACATGACGATAAAGAGCTTGGATTGAGACTTGATTTGGCGTATGTCACCAGTTCCATTATCGTTGCCTCTGGTCCTGTCAACAGCTGCGAATTCCCAAAGATCTTGTACAGGTATCCCATTTCTGATCTAGTGCTGTTCCTCAATCATTACCATGGGTCTCTGTGGTGTTTGTTCAATTTCAGAGCTGAAGATTCAGGTTATAACGATAGTGATGTTAACGATAAAGGTACGTTATCTTATCTCTTATTTACCATTCATCCAAAAAAAATTGATATATTAACAAAAATACTAGTCAACCATTTCCCATTCCCAGATCACCAGCCCCCGCCTTTCCATTTTATCCCTCAGATAGTTAAATCAATTGATTCATTCTTGTCAGATGGTGAAAATGTTGCTATTCTTCATTGTAAAGCCGGTAAGGGAAGATCTGGCTCCATGGCGTGTGCATATTTAATGTATAAAGACGGCTTACTGGTTGCCCAATCAATTGAGTTGTTTACTTCAAAGAGAATGAGAAACGGTTTTGGTGATGGTGTTTCAATCTTATCTCAAGTAAGGTATCTTCATTATTGGTCTACTTTTATCAATAAACTGAACGAGATCAATTATTTCGCTTTAAGAAATGTTTACCTATCAAAGATAATAATAACTAATCCATATCATGATATATATTTGCAATTGGAGGAGTACATCAATGGGTCTGATTTGAACAGAGTTTACGGCATGCAAAATGAGCATGTGAATAAAGAAGGGAATCTCTTATTGATATCGCCGAAGAAAGTGAAATTATCAAATGACTTGAAGATCTCTTTCAATGAACTCAAATCTAGCTATTTAATAAGGGACTCGTTTGCTTATATATGGTTCAACTTACTATTCGAGACCATCAATAGTAATAGTGATGTTAATTTCAAAAAATTGAAGCAGTTCAAAAATATTACTGGCTCCTATAAAGCCAATTGGGAGGAATTGGATGGATTGAAAGGTACTTTTACTAGAGGTTTGAAATTATTCGATAGCATTGAAATTTTATGGTATTTTGAATCTTGAAAGTTGACGCTGGCATTTAATTAAATGATGATAATGATGGAATAATGAAGATAACTGAGAAGTGATTAGTTACAAAATACATGTTTAGCAACCCTCATGTATCTATCTATATAATTCAACCACCTTTTCTTTCATTTTCAAACTCTAACCAAAACCCATCGATGATTTTTTTAACCAAGTCAAAGGCCTTTGAGTTTTTGTCCAACATGGAAATATTTTTGATCTGATAAGAATCTTCAATCTTCAATTCACCTAAAACGATAATTGACTTTCCTTCCCATTTCACTTGGGGCAAAGTCTTGTATAATTTATTAAAGATCTCTTGTCCCATGAATGATGCATCTTTATTTATTGTTTCTTTTTCGAGATTATATTTTTTTATTGATTGTTTTAAGTTTTCTTCTATTCGATTTGGTTCTAACTTATTAACATTCGGTTGAAATTTAGTGAATGATGATGCGTGTTTTTTATTCTTTATTGATTTTGGATTTATTAATGTAATTGATTTTATAAATGACGTTTTGATGATTCTGTAAGTATTTTTGTTGCTGCTTGATTTCTCTGCCTTTTCTGGTATTTGCAATAAGGTTATTAATTGGGATTGGGGTGAGTAACTGTAGATTGATCCGGTTATAACTTGATCCAATATTGTTGTTAATTTTATCTTTAAACCTAAGGATTGTTCTAAATTAATCATGATTTTCTATATGGTTTTCTTTTGATTTTTTTTGATAGATTTGTTTTTTTGGAGGGATTGAGGTGTACCAGCAGCGCAAGACAGATGAAGAGCGGGAGATGTAGTCAGTGTGGAGTTCTCTATTTGTGACGAATCTCAAATCAACTTTTGTTCATTAGTCGATTTTTCAGTTTGAAAATGTTCATTTTTTGGTTTTTAATTTGTTACCCGATTCAAGATCTCGAAATCAGAAAAAGACGATTTTAAAAATATTTTTTGATCCAAAAACAAGTGATTTTTATGCTGAATTTCTTAGCTGTTTTTCGTTCATTTTGGTCAATTGAACTGGGAAATAAGAGAGATGAAACCCCAGAAGCACAATGGAAAGGATGGAGACCTGTTTGGCCTAACGCTCGACCACATCCAGCACGAGGTGATGCCGCAACAAAAAGACATTGAATTTGAGTTTGATTTGAATATGGACGATTTGAAGATCTCAGCGGCTAATGAGAAACTATCCAAGGAGTTCCATATAGAGAGAGAGGATTACGACAATGAGTCCAATGACATAGACAAGTTGGAGGACGAGTTCATTGACCATATTGGCTCTCCCAAGTCTTTGGATCTCGATAGCAGCACTGATGAACTCCAGAAATCTTTGGATGAAAGAGCAGATCAGATTGGTAACGAGTCGTTTCGGGCATTACCTAAGAAGCCAGTTATAAACTTCCATTATGAGGATCTGGAATCACTTATTACTGAAATAAACGATTGGTTTATCATGGCTGAGTTGAAGCAATTGGCTCTTCAAGATTTATCAAATGTATTTGAACTACAATTTGGGAATCTGTTCAAAGAAAGTGATTCGGATAGTATAACTTCACAAATGAGACTCATGTCTAACATTTTGGTCAATCTCAAAAAGGCAATCAAGAAGAAAGATACTGCTGGTCAATTGATAATGTTGAATTATGTCTCATATTTGAGTTTCGGTACTTATAAAGGCTGTACCAATGCTCAAGAACAACTTTTTTTGATCAAAAGGAACAATATATTATTATACGAATGTGGAATCTTGCCCATAATAGCTAAGCTTGTTATTGATATCATCAATGCTAAAATCGAGAATGATCCATCTCTGGATAACAAATCTGGTAATATCATATTTTTCAGATCGTTAACGTTACTTTACTTCTTGATAAATGTCTTCCTTGACGAAGGGGAAGGTGAAGAAAAGGATAAATTTACTGAGGAACTATCTAAATTTGATTTATTAACATACTTTGTTAAATTTATGGAAGTTTGGAGATGGGTACCCAAAGTACAGTTCAGGATAAGAAATATCTTGCTTTTGTTTTGGAAATTGCTATTGCTAGAATTTGGTGGAACTACTGAACTAGGTAAAGCAAAACAATTTCTCCATGAAAAAAATGGAATCACAAAGAACTCAGAACCAAATAAATTAACACTATCGCCATTAGATTATTATGTGTTTAGAGAGGATCTAACTTCAAGATACCCTGGCTTCAACTTACCACAACCATTAAAAGCTAACCGTTTACATAATGACTATAAGCTAGAGAACTCAAACTCGTTGTCAAAATTAATCGATATACCAAGACCATTGAGAACACATGTCGCTAATAATCAATTACCAACTCCAGAAATTCATTTCTCAACACCAGCTCCATCACCACCATCGACCCCAATTCCACTGAATAAACCTAAAAAGCTGTTTCAATTGAACCAAAATTATCCCTTTATATACCCTGTCAGTGATGATGATGAAGATAACGATAGTATCCCATATGCTATTATGGAGGCAAATGAGTTGGTTTCAGATAGAGTTTATACTAAGCTATCTATCAAGCAGTTGTGGGATGAAAGAGACAAATTCATGAAACAAGAAAGAGGTTGGGTAAACAGTTTTGAAAATGGAGAGATGATTAATGAAAAAAATCGTAAATGGGTTAGGGAGGAAAACAAAAATGGGGAATTTAATGACAGTAATGGTTCTGAACATGAAAATGGAAAGGAAGAGTCAAATAAAACTAATACTAATACAAATCAAGCAGATGAGGAATATAGATACAATGAAAATACAATCAAAGAGTATCCACAATATAAAAATCAAATCAAATCATTGATAAGAGTTGAAGATTTCTATCGGAAAAACTTATCAAATTTCAAATCGTTGGTTTATGTTTTCAATGAAATAATCAAATCAAATAACTTCAAGGCGGATATCGCATCCCAGGATCGCCAATACGATGAAAGTCTATTGGAATTAATCGCACAGAAGGAAATCACTTTAAAAGCTACGAGTGGTATATTAATCTTGTTATTAAAATGGCTTAAAAAGTCACATATTTGCAAATTTATGTATTTCACGACCCTTATATTTGATAATGATTACATTGATAATGTGTTGACTTTCATAGGAAGTCAAAATTATAAAGATTCGGATAAGTTATTGAACCCAGCTGTTAAAATACCAGCATATGAGTTTTTCAATAATTGCTTGAATATTCCCAAGCATAAATTACCTACCATAAATTTGGTCAATTCATTGAATCAAGATAACTTATTTATGGTTACTACAATAGAGAATTATAATTGGAGATATTGTTTCATTGTTAATAACCTTACAGCAGTATTAAAGAGAATTTTGCTTAATAAGAGTCAAAGAATCATTACTTTAATTGACAAAAATCCTACAGGTATCTTCAGAAATATCTTGAATAAGTATGAAATAACAGAGATTTATAAACCAATTTTGAAAACGGTTAAATTAATAATAGCATATCAGGGAAGAAAATGGAAATCTCAAAATATGGATTTGATATCATTGATTTATTTACAGTTGAAATTGAAATTAAAAGACCATTGGCTAAGTGGTAAGGACATTGAAGGCGAGTTAAGAGATGCTTATGGACAAGAAGTTGCGATAAGAGCATTATTACAATATTATAATATCAAAAATTACAAAGATAAAATGGGGGAATTAGGTTACGAAATTGTTAAAAACAGTTTCTATACGAGAGAAATGGATAATTTAAGTGAATGGAATAATGAATAAAACCATCATATTAATAGGTGGACCCTAAAGTTTTGGAAATCTTATCGAAGCGGGTGATGCCAGATGATGCTGCGTTTGAAAAAATCGGTTGTTCGTGATGCTGTGGGGTCTTTTGGGAAAAACACATGAGATTTTTATAGTGTTGTCACCATTAGACCGGCTTCTTTATAATATATTAACGAATGCCAATTTTCACGTTGTAAGAGTAATCATTCCAATTGGACGATCATCATGACTTTATCATGTGAAGGTCCTTATAGACTGTTGAAATTCTCTCTTTTGTAAATCCAATACTTTGTGATTTCGTAATTCGGTGCAAAGGCTTTATGCCCTGTTATGAGCGCTGATTCCGATTTGGGACCTACCGAGTTTCGAGGCAAAGTGACCCCAGATTAACATCACAATATTTAAACACTGAAATTTCCTATTTTTCGAATTATCTTGTTGCTTGTTCCAATCCAAGTTATAGAGATTAGAATTATTTATTATCACCAGCTAAGAATTGTATGGATAAAGTTATAGATATGGAAGAAGTTGATAGTGTTTTAGTAGACAACGTTAAATCCTTTGCCTCTGGAGGGTGAGTATACAATTTCAATTGATCATTCGTCCCGATTGCAAGACAATTTACTAACATCCACTAGTTTTGGTGGTATATGTGCTGTTGTTACGGGCCATCCTTTTGATCTTATAAAAGTCCGTTTGCAAACTAAATTGTATACCAGTTCAATTCAATGTATCACAGCTACCGTTAAGAATGATGGGCTTTTAGGATTATATAGAGGTGTATTACCACCTTTGTTAGGTGTTACTCCAATGTTTGCTGTTTCTTTCTGGGGTTATGATGTTGGTAAGAAAATTGTCACGAG
>JAJMGN010000236.1:0-96067 GCA_030575015.1 Cephaloascus albidus | reverse complement strand
TCATTATTTCATCGTATGTGAGGAAAGGTCTATCAAAGTCCTCCTTGTTGTGTGGTATGAATTTGACCAATTCGCCTGCCACAGCTGCTTCCGTCAATTTCATGTTGAATATTTCTTTAGCCAAATGCTTGGCTGTATATGGGACGCCAACGTTGACATTCACCAAGTCATTTTTGCGTTGTGAGAATAACTCTAAACTATATCCTCCATCAACAAGGGAGGTGGAGATGATCTGTTGTTAGATTTGAACAATTTTGTGTATAGCGCTTTGTGCGATGGAAATACCGATGAAAACATTTTCACCGGCGATGTTGTTGAACATGAATGGAATGTCAGAGATATTTGGTTGACGAATGGATCGTTCAACATCTCTTAAGATATTACCTATCTCTCTCCTTGGAGCTCCGAAGCTTGTATTAGCAACGACGATGTATTTAAGTAGGAGGGAATCCAAATCAGCAAAAATTTTTGTCTCGGAGAGCTCTTTTACCGAGTCATCAATAACCTTGTTTTTAGTCAAATGAGAAGCCCACAGAGGCCTGATTGTTCTCTTAGTGGCAGTTTGGACCAGAGGTGGATTACCTGGAGGCCTTTTAGGTCTCTTTAGCTTGGTCATTGATTATAAGTTGTAACTGGTCAATGGTGAGTGGTGACTGTAAAGTTCTAACTTGCAAGTGTAACTCGTAATCTTCCTACTACCTAGACTGCTGTAATTTGCAACTCCTAGAACCTATTTGCTCTTGTAGACTGATCATGAGTTGTCACATTGACGTGACATATCCCAGTTGGAAACACATGTTCAACTCTTCGAAATAATCCAACTCGAACTGCTAGAAGGCTCGATTTACGTTATATTAAGGCTGGCCAAGGATCGGATATTATCCGGATAAATCCGACTCATAGATCAGATCAGATCACTGAATCGGTTCATCAAATTTTGAAGTGATCTGATCCGTGATCCGCTGGTTTAGGATCACGGATGTTGATGTTGATGATCCGATTCATTTCGGATCGCTATTATATAGTGTGAATATATTTGCAACCAGATTAAAAATTATAGTTTTTTCAATAATTCGTAGAATCATTTACCATTTATAAAACCCTTTCGAAGTCTTCAATATCCATAGTAATTAATGTATATATTTGATCGACATGTTTGCATATTAATGATATATAGTACTACCAGATGAAAGATCCGGATAATGATCCGTGATCCTATATATTTTGACGGATCACGGATGTGCAGTCCATATATGAATATAACTACGTACACTACATAGCCATTGTTAGTTCTTAGGCTTTAGCTAGTTAGAACTTAGTAGTTACAACTTACAAGTTTATACAACTATTTGTAATTTGGTAGTAATATATTGCAATTTGATATCATGAATCATGATAATTCACGATTCCCGATTCATGCATTAAACACATCATGCTCCGCCGAAAGACTATAGTCTATGAGACCGTAGATATCTACGTACTAACTAGTAGTACAGTGTAATTACTACCTATACAAGTTACAAGTTACTAGTAAGTTCAAAGTTGTAACTTGTAACTATGCAGTCTATAGATGGTGATGATCTGTCAAAGCAAGACTCGAGTCAAGACTCAAGACCCTGGTTTAAACTTCACATGTTGACTGTATCCTGGTTCCCTCGAGTTTCAACTAATTTGAAGGTATTGAAATTATATATTGATCACTCAAAAGATACACCTCTGTAAATTTATAATACACTGCAGCTTTAACTTTCAGGAGTTCTCATCAATAATTCATACTGCTGCAATGGGTTAATTGGGCGTTTAAAGTTTTCCACAAAGTTTTATCAATTGGCACACGTTGTTTATACTTTATACCGCTGCTGCAAGTTGTAACTTGTAGTGTAATATATTTTCCACAATTGTTACAACTTACGATATCAAGCGAATTATATAATTATAAGAAATCAATACATTGATAAGTCAATCATATTTGAATGGAAACGGGAACTCATATTGTATAAATGCTAGAGCCTCAGAGAAAACAATATAGACACTAGCTTAACATCGAAATTTGAATGAAACCAATGTTAATGACTACTCCCAGCTGGTGTCATAGATATCATTCAATGTGTCAGATCTGAAGTTAGCTGAACAAAATATCTTCTAGATCGATCAAATTTGTACTCATCTTTAAGTGAATCTTGCAATAAAGATCGCTAGCAACCAATAACAGTCTATCAATCCACAGTTCTGGCATCACTGTCCAGTGTCCAGTGTCTAGTATCTAGTATCTACGTATGTAGTATGTACCTATTCGGTATCAGGTTCAATCTCACTCACACAACTGCCATATCAAGTTTTAAATAACTTGAATCTTGAGTCGACGACTTTCACCACATGTTTGATTAAAGTCAATCATGATGTCACTGTGGTCTGTATTTATGCAATTTTATACTTCAGATAATTGGTATTTTCAACCCAAACTTCTAGATAAATTGAAATCAGAGCCCATAGCAAGACTCCTGAAAAATTATTCCACTAGAAGGTCAGTAATTAGAATATAAACAAACAAACAAACAAACAAACAAGGTATTTTGGTCAAGCAATTCAAATTTCGCTTGTTCATCATCTTAAGAGCCAAGACCCCACCCACTAATCTAGATCGATTGAATTCTTTATAAGATCTGAGCAATCAAAGTTTCAATCTCAGAGTACCACCTGATTGGTAACCAGAAAGCTTTTGCCATTTCTAACAAATTTAGTGAAAAATGACAAGCTGTAATAACTTGAATCAAGTCTACTAACATCATCAAATGAAAATTATATATTTTGACATCCTCAAAAGTGATGGATTTATATATTTTTAATTTCAATCAAATTTGAAACAAGCTCAACATGATTACAAAAATTTGAAATATATTTCTCCCATTCAATAAAATCATCGGTTGAATCAGTATAATTAATATCATTTGATTCATTAAAGTATAACACCTCATCAACTTGATCAATTAAACCAGCCAATTTCTGATCGACTATCATCTTGGATATGATTGCTTCTAGTTCATTTATCGGTAAGTTCAAATGGTAGTGTAATGCATTGAATGAGATGTTTGTGTAGATTAATGATAGTGACAATAAATTATGCTCCGCTATATTTTCCTTTAATTTCTTGATTATTGGTGATCCCAGCGTGTAATTTTCCAATATGGGTATTGACCCTAATATATCATTCATCTCAGATTGATTAATCAACATCTTCTTGTTGATTTTATTAAACACAGTTTTCGTTACTGTTGATAAACTTTCAATCAAATCAGAACTTTTGAGAAGACTTGAAAGCAATTTCTGTTTCCTGAAGTCAGGGGACGATGTTAAGAGATATTTCACTAATATATCATTTGATCTATCAACCCACTCTGCATCGACATATTTTTTTGGAATATTATTTATCAATGCTAGTCTCTTGGTTGATGCTTCAATATACCTCCCATTCAAAAAAGAAACATCTGAATAAAGCTCCTCTAACCTTACTTTCAAGTCAAGTGTATATTTGTCAATATTGTCAGAGCCATTGGTAACGAATAGAGGCAATAAATTTGAAGCATTGGATAGATATGCTTCGGCGTTTGATGTATCGTTTATGGATAATAATAATTCACTTATTTTGGTGTACGTTTCGACTTTCAAGTTGCAAAAGGACTCTGAACTCAACACGGGGGATAATTTATCAAACGAAATCTGCTTCAATGTATCGATAACTTGTAATGTGTCGTTGTGTGATTGTAGTTCAAGAATTACCAATCGGAAACCTTCTGCCTTGGATTCATCGCTTTTCGCGCTATTGTAAAGGTCTGTGAGCTGGGAAATAATATCAGCCATCTCAGTAAAGCAGTAAGGTAATATCAATTGGTGTGATTCAACAGCGTCTGAATCAGGACAAAGATGTATCAGTTTTACACGCTCAAGTAATTTTTGATTTTGATTCTGCACAGAGATAAAATCATTGATTGTGAAGTGCGTGCGCAACCCCAAATATATTGATTGAAGTTCGAAGTTCGAAGTTCGAACGGTTCAACTTTCAACGAACGAGATCTCGATTTGTTCTAGGAACGAGGAAGAAAATATATACGACCGGGAACGAGATATTTCAGATTTGTTTTCTCTTTAAGTCCTCTTTGTTCTCTTGGTACCATAGTCAGTATTATTCTCCATCCACAAACAGACCAAATACAATGAAATTAATATACTGGGCTTCAGCTATCTACATAGTCTACAACATCTTCAATTATTTGTTCCACAACTGGTTACCATCTCACTATGTCTTTGATAAAGATGTTTTAGTTCGGTTGTCTCAAGATGCTATAAAAGCCCATCCAGAAGGTAACACTACTGCCATCATGGTTGACTTAGCCGTTAGTATCAAAAATGAATATGGTGATATTGTCAACGACTTGAACTTTGATGATTGGGTTTTCAACGTTGCCGGTGGTGCCATGGGTACTATGTTTATTTTACATGCTTCCATCACTGAATACTTGATTTTCTTCGGTTCAGCTATTGGTACTGATGGCCACACAGGTGTTCATTTTGCTGATGATTATTTCACTATCTTAGCTGGTCAACAAATTGCTTCTTCCCCAGGTGATTTGAAGGCAACTGTTTACTTACCAGGTGATATGCATCATTTACAAAAAGGTGACGCCAAACACTATAGTATGCCAAGAGAAAGTTTTGCTTTGGAATTAGCTCAAGGCTGGATCCCAATGATGTTGCCTTTTGGATTTTTGGACTCATTGAGTTCCACTCTTGACTTTGTTGCACTTTATGATACTATTTATCTTACAGGTAAAGATATGATCGCTAACTTGTTCAGAGGTAAATTTTAAGTAATGTGTGCCATTTGGACGTTTATATGCACTAAAAAATGTAATAGCTGTACATGTATATTTTTCAATTCATAGATCTTTATCAATACTCATGTAGTTTCTAAATTCTTTCCAGGTCTGCCTCTCTTGATTCTGGTCGTTCTATAATAGTTTTTTACGCTCCATACTTATTACTTACTACGAATTACGCTAGTCATTCTGAAAAGTACGCGAGTCTCCCACAGGCTACCGTACAGGAAACTTGAACGGAGATGTGATGAATATTCATGAGAGTGTTCACCAACCAAGTCCGATCTTGAATCAAATTATCAAATTTATGTGAAGGACAAGAGAACCACAGAAACTCATCAAATTTATCTACACACTTGCCTCTAGTCATCTCATTCAATGAATCCTCTAGCACAATCAGTACAGGGACATAAGTTCAGCAAATCGCTATCCAAGTCCCCACCTCAAACGGATTCAACTCATCAATCACCATCCGATTTAACACACCATAACAACACTCCGATACCATTGATAGGAACAACCAATAGCAGACTCCCAAGCGAACCAACTGAAGAAATAAATATATACAAGAGAAGTGATATTGCATTGGAAAAACTTAAGAATGCAGAATTATTACCTGATCTCATGAATTTGATAGAAGACTTGAAAAAAGCAGAATTGAGCCCGAAAGATTTTAATAATGCAGTATGTCGCTTCTTTTCAATAAGAACTCTATAACTATATGCTCAACAACTAACAATTTTAGGCTGGTTTGATACGAGTTAAAATAGCAAGATTGAAACAACATTTGATGGATGTTGAAGGATTGGACGAGTCAAGAAAAGATAGAGAGGATATTATACGAACATCAATTGACCTCATCGATGGGAAAAAGTAAGTAAGATATCATAAAGAATTTAATTGCTTCGTACTAACTTATTTAGAGCATTGATAGCTAAATTTGTGAAGAAAGTTGGTTCAAGGATCGAACTAAATGATGAAACCCAGACTGCCGAAACAACAACTGATCTGGTCGAATCCACCAATACGGACAGAAAAATAAGTCAGGATGAGCCAGCGCAATACGACAGGGACAACGACGTGGTAATGATATAAAATATACAGAAAATATGCCAAAGCTGCCCTTTAATACCATCTAATTGCCATAAAACCGTGTATTTATCAGTACGATATATAGTAGGAATGCGCGTAAAATGCGGACCGGATTACTTAGTATTGTGAATTGTGATGAATAATCAGATTTGAGACCGATTTTTTCATCGAATTTGAAAAGTTTCAACGAATTTTCAGTTTCTAGAAGACGGCAGGCTATAGAACTTATATCTTAAGACTGAAATAGATCTATATTTATCTCTTGTATATAAAATAAGTGGAGTAATATGTCAGTACAAACACCACTCCCATTAGGTGATTTTTCAAAATTAAGTTATGCTACTTTACCAGGTGTTACACCAGCAAGACCACAAGCTTCAGGTTTCTGGTCTTCAAATCCATTTTTTTCATATTTGAATGATGTTTATATCAATATTTCAGAGCACCGTAAATCATTGGATTTAATTAACCCAGGTACTATTGAGAACTTGAACAAAGAGGTCAGTCGTGATGTTTTTTTAAATCAATATGCTTTCACCGGTTTAAGAGCTGACTTGAACAAAGCCTTTTCAATGGCTCCAGCTTTCCAAACTTCACACACATTGTCTATTGGCTCTCAATCTATCCCACCATATGCTTTTTCAGCTCTATATGCTAATGATAACTGTTTTGTTCAAGGTAATCTTGATAATGACTTATCTTTATCTGGAAGATTCAACTACGGATGGGATAAATACAACATCTCAAAAGTTACTTTACAACTTGCTCATGGTCAACCAACAATGTGCCAAATAGAGCAAGACTTTCAAGCTAATGATTTCTCCATTAACATTAAAGCTTTAAATCCATCATTCTTAGAAGGTAACTTCAGTGGTGTCGCCGTTGGTTCCTTACTTCAATCCATATCTAAAAACTTAGCTGTTGGTTTAGAAACTGTTTACTCTCGTCAAGCCAACTACCCTCCAGATGCTGCTGTTTCTTACGTTGCTCGTTATAACGCTGGTGACTGGATCGCTTCTGCTCAATTACAAGCTCAAGGTGCTTTAACCGCTTCTTTCTGGAGAAGGGTTTCCGATAAAGTTGAAGCTGGTTTAGAAACTCAAGTTTCTGCTT
Source organism: Cephaloascus albidus (assembly GCA_030575015.1). Classification (NCBI taxonomy): domain Eukaryota; kingdom Fungi; phylum Ascomycota; class Pichiomycetes; order Serinales; family Cephaloascaceae; genus Cephaloascus; species Cephaloascus albidus. The sequence goes on along the minus strand of JAJMGN010000236.1, from coordinate 88,988 downwards.
CAATGAAACCAATTACTGATTCTTTGATGGGTACTCCAATTGGTTTTGAACCAGTCATCGAAGGTGTCACCACTTTGGGTGCCAAGTATGAGTACAGACAATCTGTTTTCAGAGGTCAACTTGATTCTCAAGGTAAAGTCTCTGCCTTTTTAGAAAGAAGAATCTTACCAACTGTTTCAGTTTTATTCTCCGGTGAAATTGATCAATTCAAATCAACTTCAAAATTGGGTGTTGGTTTACAATTTGAAAGTGCTGGTTCTGAACAATTAATGTTGATGCAACAAGGTTTAGTTGATGCTAATGGTAACCCAGTCCCTGGTGCTCCACAATTATAAGTTCAAATATCACAAAATCCAAACTCAGCTTCTCAAAGTTGAAACTTGAATGGAAATGCTTATTCAGTATTAATGTATGACTTCTTGATTTTTTTCTGTGTTCTCATTTGATTTTTTCCTATAAAATTGTTTTTGTTTCTTTCCTTATTATTTGATGCAAAGCTCATGATTATGTATATATTATCTTTAATGAAGAAGGGGATATGAATAGCTAACAAATAAATTGTAGATCAATATACCGCTCTCAATAATCATTCATATTGACTTTCGAGAGCTACCGAAACTGATTCATGTTCACAGTTATCATCAGATGGTATTAATTTATGGGTTACCAAGGTATTCATTGGACGCAAACTGATAAAATTGGAGAATAACAGACAAAATAGCAGGAAGGTTAACCATATATACAAATCGACTGAATCTACAATCTCTTGAAATTTTTCATCAACATCATTAATAATTATGAATTCATAGTACAAACTTCCTTAACTTACCAACCAAATAATTTATACACAAATGATGATTGCTTCTCCACTTTTCCTTGAGAGAGCATGTTGAGTTTCGAAGAGGACTTCGAAACTAAGGTATAAACATCATTCGGTTTCAAGCTTCCGAATCCTGGAGACTTTTTGGAAGATATCAACATAGATTCGGTTACACTGGGAAACAAATGAGTAGCATGTGATGCAGATCTCGGTGAATGATGTGTACTTTTAGTCTTTGTATGCGATATTGCTGATTCTGTAATGTTCCTGAGCCTTTGATTGTTCTTTGACAGCGGGAACAGATTTCTTTCGAGTGATCCATTCACAGCACTTGAGGCCTGACGATACACCAGCTGATAGGGAGAACCATCTGATATCAACTTGTGATTTGATTCAATCATATCATCAGGCTCCATCCATGTAGATTCTGGCAAGTATAGAGACTGGGGCCTTGATGACGGTCCTGTTACGGTGTAGTTATTTTCATGCTGAATAGATGGTTTTATTGTGCTGAAATATTGCGAAGTGGCAGGTGAATCCTTCTTTGAATGTAGATGGCTGATGCGGACAGTATTGAATACGCTTTCCTCATATTCATCAATTAGCGAATCTAATGAAGAATTTAAACTAGTGTTTGATACCCTTTTCATCGGGGATTTGTTTTGAGGAGATGGTGGAAATTTGTAGTTATGCAAGCCATTGCTTGTTTCTTCTATTTGAGAAAATATGCTATCTGATTCAACATTGAAAGAAGCCAATGCGCTAGTAATCGAGTTAAATGAACTTTGCCTTATCACGGTATGTATTGTATCATTACGTTCTTCCGCCAGCGAAGTTGTCCGTATTGAATCACATTTTAACGATTCTTGATTCAATTCTCCCGGAGCTGTGTTTAATGATCCAAAATTCAAATCAGAGAACCTATTATCATCGTTATCTGCCAGAGGTAAGACTTGATTTTCCATATCTTCAGCATCCTCTTCCTTTGTAGCTTCAAAATATAAATTCCGATAAAGGCAAACTTTTTGTAGTATAGATTCCAAGTCCAGTATTATCTTCGGATCAGCACTAGATATACATATTTGCCAATACCTTTCAGGATTGACTAAGGGGAGTATAAATTGATTGAGACTGACCCTCAATATTTTTAATTTGGGCAACAACGGATAAATAACAGAGCCACAAGATAAGAATGTAACACTGCCACCATGTAGTTGAAAAATTTCAAACAATCCATGTCCTAACATTCTGCCTGAAGTTTTGGATATAGAAGTGGAGCTTGACACTGTGTTTGCACTGGAACTAGTAGCACTTTCACTCAACTGTTCATCAAAAGACAATATATTTGCTGAAGGAAACATGAATAATGATACTTTATCTTCAGTTTCAATATCCTTAGGCAGGATACTGTTTGATGAATATGATTCAGACGATTTCAGTAATCTAACCTTGGGCAATAACATAGAGTTCTCGGACGATATTCTCATTTTATCTCTAGTATTCGGGTTGGAGTCAGTTCTTTGATATACATTCTCGATGTTTGACTTTTGTTTATGAAGCTTGATTTTCCTTGTGGTGGAATTCTGTTGGAATTTGTTAGACAATTCCATAGATATATCATTATGTAGATATTCTATTGGGGGAGTATTAGGTATCGATTTCAATAATTTTCGACTATTTGATATATCAAATTCCTCTGCGAATGATTTCGGCATGGTGCTCAGTAGCATAATGGCATTATTATACCTGGACGTGTTGAGCAGTGTTTATTTTATTGGATGTAGGAATTAATCAACCTTGAGTGATTTTGCTCAATGTGAACGTGAATCTGGAGTTTTTGTGGATGAAATTGTAGGATGAGCTCCGGGAAAATGCAACAGCTAAAGCCAGTTTTTGATATAGTCCCGAAATATGATATTATTACTTTCCCTTGTGGTACGAAGATTGGTTGGTTGCGTATCTGATCAGCCCGATTTCTTTGTGTGATCTAAGCAATGAGCCCAAACATTTGTTTATGTTTTTAAGAGCGACGACTCGACTTTCGCGGTAAAAGCACGTTGCGCGACGGATGAATACTGAACAGTGAAGAGATTTATTCTTGGTCCTGGATACGTTTTACACATGGAAAGGAAGTTGAACTGCTGATTAAATATTAGAAATTCGAAAAAGTTGAAGAAAGCAACAAGGTTGAGGGCATGTTTTTTTCAGCGAATTCACACTGGAAAGAAGAGGCCACACTGATGGAGAAATCGGTCTCTTTATTTCCATTAGCCAAAAAACACAGTGTATCTCAATAAAACTACCCATCTAAACACACAATTTTATCTACGGCATCGTAGGTAAAACATGGTCAGATCAGTTTCCTCCTAAATGATGTCCTTGACCGCCAAATGAAGGACCACTCGATGGGACAGCAGACTCGATATCACTGTTGATTAACGAAGTGTAAGCGATAGTTCTTGTGTCAGTAGCTTCGGATTCTCTGTAGTAAATAAACTGTTGTGGAATCAATGAGATTAACCCATCTAATTTGTTTTCAATAAATAAAATTACTTTGGCAGGTGGTAATAAAACATTCAAGTAACCATAACTCAATAAATAACCAGAAATAATACCGAAAAAGTGACCAGCGAAACTAGTACCTGGAACAAACATTGAAATCAAAACTAAGGCAATGAATGGAGTGTATAATGTTGGAATTGACCAACTTGAAGTGACCCTGTAAAGCGGCTTGATTTGTGATTCTTTATGGGCATAGTAAGATGCGAATGAGAACGCCCAAGCAGAAGCTCCAATGACATGAGTATTTGGATAAAATATGATACCAACGATTGAGAATGGGATAGCAGTGGAGACAGCCAATAAGTTGAGAATAACACCAGTATGGACAGTACCGTATCTTCTTTCAAAAAAAGATAATGGAGTCAATAAAGCCAATACGTTGAACAAAACATGGAAAATTGATTGATGGCACAAAGGATACAATGAGATTCTATTCAAGTCAAACTTAAAGATAGCACCAGGGTACAACGATAATGCTTCAGGAATGGATGGGAACATAACACCGAGCCCATAGAAAGCTGTCAAAAAAATGGCTAAACCTATCGTCAACGCAGGGGGAAACTGTCCTCCCGTAGGGAGATACTTTCTAAAGTACATCATGTAAATCGAGTCTGACATTGTTGTATCTATCCTCCTAATAACTGAGAGAGCAGAGAGTGTTGTTTTGCAGGAAGCTTGAAGGGTTTCTCTTCTTTGGCTCCGTGATGTTGGATCAGTGTTCAAGAATCAAAACTAAACTTGTTCGACTGGACACGCCAAAATCAATAAAAGAACAAATCTGCCGCACAGGGCTGCTAGTAGCCATTAGCCATTAGCCGCCAAACAAAGAAGTACAGATCGCAAAATACAACAGTAGAATACTCAGAAATTAGAATTAAAGAGGACGAGCTATACTAGTAGTCTGTAGATATACGCCAGATCGATTCAATCAGTGCGTTTTGCGGCCAGAGTGGACTTTGTCCAGGTGGTTTTGTCTCCATATATATCAAATGCCCCAGGAAATATCTCAGGGGTTTCTTTACCATATTCATTAAACGCCCATGCTCTGTCTTTCCAGTTCTCTTCTTCAATTGATTCTTTTGCCATTTTGGAGGCATAGTCCTCGTTGGCCTTCCAGACTCTCAAGACATTTGCACCCACTAATTTAGAAAGATCCTCATCAGTCGCACCTCTTTCCATGCACTTGACAATCAAATCTGGATACTTGGAAACGTCTTCCAAGCCAATTGGGCCAGCGGTTATACCATCGAAATCGGAACCTAAACCAACATGATCCCACGATCCAGTAGTTTTCACTATATGGAGAATATGATCAACAGCATCATCTATATTTGCTTCATGGCCTTCTTGCTTAACGAACCCAGGGCAAAAGTTCACACAACAAACACCATTATTTTCCTTCAACTCTAATAATATATCATCTGGAACATTTCTCCAGTGATTTGTCAATGCAAAGGCAGACGAATGAGAAAACATCACGGGAGATTTAGAGACTTCCAAGCTATCCTTCATTGTTTTATAACTGACGTGACTCAAATCAACAATCATTCCCAATCTGTTCATCTCTTTCACACAGGTTACACCAAAGTCTGTCAATCCTTTATCAGGTAAGCCAGCAGCAACGCTACTAGCAGCTGTAGCAAATGGATTATCACAGTTATGCGTCAAGGTAATATATCTGACTCCTAACTCGAAGTACTTTCTGATCACTCCCAAGGATGTATCAACTTGATGTAATCCTTCGACACCTAAAGTAATGGCCATTTTACCTTCATTCTTATAAACAGCCATCGCATCAGTCGAGTTATGAACAAACTTCATATCGTCCGAGTATTCATTAACCAATCTGTTGGTGACATCAATCTGTTCAATGGTATCTCGAACTGAACTGTTTTGGATGTTGAAGTCCTGGTACAACTCATCAGTATTTGGACATTCCATGAAACAGGAAAAAAATTGTATACCGACACCACCTCTCTTGAACTTGGGCAAAGATGTATGTGAAGTCAATTCACCATTGAAATTGAATGAGTTGTTGGCAACATGTAGCTCATTTCTCAATTGGACTCTTAACAAGTATGGGAAATCATTATGAGTATCAACAATTGGTGTTTCCTTTAAAATATTCTCAAAACGGGCTTTGAAGCTTTCCTTTGCAGTTTCTAACACGGGTGCCATTCTGACGTTCTTGATGTACAATATGAATACAGTCAAATTAGGGGACAAATTTGTAGCTTTTATAATTATCCTAGAATTTCAGGATCTGATAAGAAAATAGTCAGAAACTCGTAATTAGTCGAATGCGGCAAGTTTCCCTCTAATGAATCGGCCAATATAGATGAATCATTATACAGCCCTGTAGTGTTGAGGCGAGAGTCATAATAACTCATAAGATAATGGGAATTACTCATTGACTTTACTGAAAGAAAATAAGAGCAAAATTGAAAGATTTAATTACAACATTTTAAATAATTAACCATCAAACTCTTTTGAATCCCTTTCACTATAATTCCACTGTACACAAAATACCAAAAATATCACACACCTGAGTTATTTTTTTTGTATGAATCTTCCAAAAAGCCAATAATTTCATCTAGCCTGTCCAATTCTGCTTTCTGACCAGGTATGATTTGTTTCAACTTATCCAATGTCAATATACTTTCCTCATAATCATTGATCATGTCACTCAACACAGGCAATAGAGTATCTTCAGATATCAACTTATCATCATCATTTAGCTCTACTCTCTCTGTCTCTTTGATATCATCCTCTATACTTTTCAAAATTTCCTGTATCTCATCATCTGATTGTTTTATAATCTCTCTATAGTCTCTAGTTGCTCTGTACGGTAATTCTCTTCTTAATTTTGTGACCCTTAGTGTTTCTTCTTCCACCTCTCCATATGTTTTTCTTAACGTATCATTCAATTCAAAGTTGAAAGGTTCTATTCCTATAATTATGTTAGTAACTTCCTTCAAGTGTATCAAAACCACAAATACTTACTTTCTTTCCGTTTCGACAAAATACTCTGTAGATTATCCTTGGACGACATATCAACACCATCAATAACCATCGCGTGTCTCGCCATCTCAAAAGCATCTGCAACAAATTTATCCAACGTTGTTGCAACTTTGTTCTTCAAAGGATCGTTGACATCCGGCGTGGGTAAATGTAATTGTAATTTGGAAGTGGCATTTTTCAAAAACTGCTGCTGCAAAAAGCGCACGTCCTGTGCCTGTAGCTGTATCTTCTCATAATTTCCATCCATTGTGTCCAATATCAAGAAGATGTTTTGAACTCTTTGAAGAATATTGAGATACTGATTATAATTATATACTGATTCTCATCAAATGTAAACAAAGCGAAATCGTGCCGATGCCGAGATTTACGCTGGCAGTTGTTTCTGGCGTATATAGCAGCACGTATTATCTCAATCCATCTTCAACGAATTGAATATACAGGAGACGCTGAACAGATTGCTTCTGCTCCGTGTATAACTGAAATTATTCAAACCATTAGGATGTATGTGTGATAACTGTTTTGATATCGGTGGGATTGTCTCAATTGGGCACATACTAACAAGTTTAGGTCTGCTATTGGTGATGAATATACACCAGCTTTCGCTCCATTTTTTGGTTTTGCTGGGTAAGTATCTATTACAGCTATTCAAGCATATGTTCAAAAACTAACTGATTCTTAAAAGATGTGCTGCTGCCATGATTCTAAGCTGTGCTGGAGCTGCTATAGGGACAGCTAAATCAGGAATTGGTATTTCAGGTATAGGTACATTTAAACCAGAATTGATAATGAAATCATTGATTCCAGTTGTTATGTCTGGTATCTTATCAGTTTATGGGTTAGTCGTCAGTGTCTTAATTGCTGGTAATTTATCCCCAAGTGAATCATACTCATTATTCAATGGTTTCATGCATTTGGCTTGTGGTTTATCTGTTGGGTTTTCTTGTTTAGCTTCAGGTTATGCTATTGGTATTGTAGGTGACGAAGGTGTCAGGCAATTTATGCATCAGCCTAGATTATTTGTTGGTATCGTTTTGATTTTGATTTTTGCTGAAGTTTTGGGTCTTTACGGTATGATTATTGCTTTAATTCTTAATACTAAAGGAAGTGGTTAATGCTCCAGATTATTATTTTTCAATTTCAGGAATACATAAAGGAAAAATTCACCCAGATCAGGGACGATAATATCTACATGGTTTGTTGAATTGTCATAGGTATGTGGTACCAACTCACGAAACCTATATAAGTTTCATTTCAAGATAAAAATACACAAAATTAATTATTATTACAGTTTCATATTTCAGGAATAAAATCCATTTCCAATTCAATTTTTATATGTAAGTCAAGAAAAATATTATACAGACGAAAGAAAGTAAAAAGGTAAAGCGAATAAAACAAAGTCTAAAAAAAATTAAACGGAAATATCCATTTTATCCTCAATAGCAGCACTTTCAATCTTGGATTCGACTGCACTCTGCGATGCTTCTTCAGTTCCAAACGTAACATTTCCATCATCATCGATGTATTGCTGTGAAAACTCTTCCAAATATTGGACCGATCTAATGGAGTCTAAGAACAACATATAACTTCTCTTGACATCTTGAATTTCAACTGTAGCAGCTCTTCTTTTCAATGAGATTTGACTTGAGACACTTATCAAATTGGAGGCGTATCTTAAACTGGTTTCTTGACCGATTTTAGTTAACAATGCTAATGCGTCATTACTTAATTCCACTTCTTCTTCTGTAGCTCTAATGGACAATATAGTTCTGATTTCGTTTTGATTGTATGGTGCTGTATGGATAATAATAGTTCTATCTAATAAATCCATTGGCAAACCATGTGGTGATTTGTAGTTTGTACCTCTAGTCTTAGAGATACCTCTGTTAGTAGCCATCATGACAATAGGTGAGAACTCATCTTCTAATGCTCTGTTGATGTATGAAAAGCATTCGATGTCCAACATATGAACTTCATCGATGAACAAAACCCCTGGAACAATTTCCGCTTTACCTTCTTCTTTCCATTCAGCAACTTTTGTATTGATTTGGTCTCTGACTTCAGATCTAATTTCACCAGTATCACCACTGAATAACGCTAAAAACCCTTGAGATCTAGAATTAATAACATCAATTTCGTGCAAGGAGACAGTGTGGACGACTTCTTTTCTCTTTTGCAATTCACCTTCTGGACATTGAACGAACTTAGTATCTGGTCCCATTGCATCGTAGTCTCTAGCTCTTGTGAAGGATCTACCTAATTTGGTAACCTTACCACTAGCTTTATCTATGGAAACGATATCACCTGCTAAAACCTTTTCTTTGGTTAAACCTTCTATCATTTTGTTACCAAGTTCATAAATAGTTTCCATATCAGTTGTTTTTATAGTCAATTTACCTTGTTTATGACCACCAGTTATCGATCTATCAATTTGAATCTCAACAACTTCACCTTCAATCAACTCGGTTTCTTCTTTTATTTTGATACCAATAGATTTTCTGAACGCTTGGGTCAAGGCTTCAGTTTTACTCAAATCTAAGGAGAAAATTTCTGAACCAGAAATAGCTGTAAATGGAACATCATTTCCTAAATTTTGAGAAAGACCCATTGCAATAGCAGTTTTACCTGTTGATGGTGGACCGGCCATCAAGACAGCTCTACCAGCGATTTTACCGTGTTGTATCATTTTCAAAATAACACCAGCAGCCTTTCTTGCCTTTAATTGACCAACCATACCTTGGCCAGATTCCTTTGGTTGTAAGTACTCATCAAGACCCAAACCAGAAATATGGGAGTGAGCTGCGATCAATGATAAGCCGCCCAAGTCCTTGTTTTGCGAGGTAGTTGAGATAGACTAGAACGTATTGTTAGTACTTGGTTTTTTGTTGTTTTTCAACTGTTTTTCAGTTGTTTGTCTGGCAACACCAATTCAAAGAATACCGCGAGAGAAGGAGAGACACACATACCATTTTTATGAAATGAAACCTGTAATTAGATTGAAGTGGGAAACAAGATACTTTTCTATTTCTGGCGGGATAAGTTCTGAACTAATTTGGCTCGATTATTATAAATTTTGGTGCACTTCTTTATTTTAAATTTTCAAAAAAAAAACCATTTCCTCTAGAATCGCGATGCAGGACAACTTGTGCTTCATAATTTCATAAAACGTAATTCACAACTATCCTCACCAAGGATCTCGCCAAGTCTCACGAACAACCGTTTTACACAACTCAATCTCATCAAAATCAACAATCGCATCTTCAGAACCGCTTCACAATGTCGTTTCTAGAGATTTTATCCTGCTGTTTGCCATGTTTGCCAGACTTATCGAAACCAGAATTACGTATAAATAACACCAAATTCAAGATTTTGAGATTACTAGGAGAAGGGGGGTTTTCGTACGTCTACTTGGTTCAAGCCTCGAATGGAGGGCAGTACGCCTTGAAGAAGATCAGATGTCCCTTTGGCAATGAAAATGTGAAGCAAGCCACGAAGGAAATCAGCAACTATAAGGAATTCCAGTCACCCTATATAATAAGATCAATTGATGAATCCTTTATTCAGGAGCGAGATGGATCAAAAACAGTATACATATTGTTGCCCTTTTTCGAAAGGTCTTTACAGGATATAATAAATTACAACGTTTTGAATGAAGACACATTTCCAGAAGAGGAGGTGTTAAATATACTTATAGGAATTTGCAGAGGTTTACAGGTTATGCACAAACATCACAAGACAAATAATGATAATAATAGATTTAATTTGGATATGAGTAATGACAACGAGGATGAATTGTTGTTGGGGAGTGATAGTGATCCTGATGATGTAAATCAATTGAGTCTTAATGGCAGCAATATTGACGCTACGGAATTACAAGAAACCATTCCATATGCCCATAGGGATCTCAAACCAGCCAATGTGATGTTGTCCAAAGACGGCATACCAGTTCTATGTGATTTGGGGTCATGTGCCAGAGCGAGAATCAATGTGAAAAATAGATCGCAGGCATTGTCGCTACAAGAAATGGCAGCAGAACACTGTACGTTGCCATACAGAGCACCAGAGCTATTGGATGTCCAAACAGGTTCTAAGATCAGTGAAAGCATTGATATCTGGTCATTGGGTTGTACCTTGTTTGCAATGTTGTACGGGTCCTCTCCATTTGAGAAAGCTGAAGCCGACAGTGGAGCTAACGTTAGTTTAGCTATATCCAGTGGTAACTATCAAATCCCTTCAGAACCTCGCTACTCGGCTAACTTGAAGCTGATAATTGAAGACTGTCTCAATATAGAAGCTGATAAGAGACCAACCATCGATCAAGTTCTATCACGGGCATTGGATTTTCAAGCTGCTCAATAGTGACTCATGAGTCCTAAGAGATTGCGCAACACATTTAACTGTGCGTTATCATTTCATCTTTAGAGTCTATAGTGTGGCAGGGTTTTATTGAATATCACAAAATAAGCTTTGTTTTCTCAACCTGATGAGCTACATGTTTCTAGACGGTTTGAGCTTTGTAGTCGCAAATATTGATTCTTTTGTTTGCAATTGAACTAGAACTCCCCCTAAACGCAGCTGAAATCTTAGTTAAATTGAGCTTCAAGGATGTCATCACTCTCTTCTTTGTGGTTCCCTCTGGAAAGTACTGGTTCAAACCAAATCGCGTTCCGAGATCGAGCCCAAAATCAGCTCCACATTTTCCAGAATCCAACCAAATCTCTGATTTCTTTTGTGTCAACATCCTATAATAATAAATCAGCGCTGCTGAAATACTGATCGCTTCACTTTTTCTGATGGAAACTGCTGGTTTAGGTTCTCTCAAGTTTCCAAACACACTCACTTTCATTTACTGCTGAACTCATTTCTCCCACTGACCATGACAACCTATCAAAACGGTGGACCCATCGATGGGTGGAACGACTGTCCTCCATTGGCGCTCAAGAAAGGAAATCGCAGCACGTCGTCATCTATAAGCAGGAGAAGAAGAGCGGTTTCTCATGATCTCAATACTTTGGCCAAAAATTCAGCCAATAACTCATCAAATAGCTTGCTCAATAGTGGTTCCAGTATAGTTGCTGTTCCTCCGCCACCAACTCCATCAATACCCAAACAGACGCTCACTTTAAAGGGTAGCATATCTCTGAATTCAATATACACACCAAAAGAGAGTGTGGGTTCATTTTCAGATTCAGTTGCTTATAATGATGAAAATAACCGTGAGGAATTTGTTGCAGAACCACTAAAGGAAAAAGTTGAGAAACTTTTGAGTTTGCCTACATTTCTTGGACATAAAGAATTTGATTATTACAAATTGAAGCTCCAGAGTTTAGCTGCTTCTATAATATCGCTGGAATATAACCATGTGTTGGAAAAGTCGATATCAATGGTTTTGAGTGAGAGAGATATTACTGGCGCTAAGGAGTTGTTACTTGGATTTGTGTTGAGTCACGATGGTGTCAGTAGCTGGGCTGTTCCATTGAGAAAAGTATTAGAAAATGTCGATTTTCAATCTCTTCATGAACATTATTAGACGCTCAAATCAATTACTTATGATATTACATGTAAAGCCAAATTGTATCTTCACCGCTACAAGTCTTTATTTTTTTCTAACTTTTTTTTATTAAAACAGATACAATAAACCAATGAAGCTACGTTCATGCCTTCTTTCTTCTACCAACATGGGCTTGGAAACCTGTCTTAATAGAGGAAACGGACCTTGTAGAACCACAAGCTTTACACCTTAAGAAATGCAATCTGTTAGCACTTTCTCTCTTCATTTCCGTATTCATAGACTTACATGTCTTACATGTAACATATTCCATGATGTATCTTCTCAAAACCATTTCAATTTGTTTAGGTTGGAAACGCCCTTTGATAATCAATCTTTTTTGACCATCGATAGAACCGGAAGTACCCAATTCAGCGAATAAATATTGAATAACATGTTCTGGAGATCTTTGCAAAACTGTACTGATTTCTTGAATATTAGCAAACAAGGTTTTCTTATTACCTTCTCTTTGACAAACTGGAGGTGGAATTCTAAATTTAGGACCAGATCTTTCACCAGCTAATTCTGGATTGTTTTGTTTCAAGATTTCAAAGAAACGAGATAATAAATCTTCATATGGTAATCCTGCGATATTTGCAGAAACTTGTTCTGGAGCTGGAGATTCATCATCTTCTAAAACACCAGCTTTTTCTAATTGTTTTTCAAAGTCATCTGCAACAGCAGCCTTCTTCTTTTTTTTTTTCAATTTCAATTCGCCCAATTGTTCTGTGACATCCGAGATTTCTGTTGTGGCATCACCTTCTTTTGTAACTGGCTTCTTCTTTTTTTTCTTTAAACCTGCAAATATATCATCAACTTCTGGACTTGATTCATCGGTCTTAGTCTTTGGCTTCTTCTTTTTCTTCAAGGATGGGTCAAAACCTAACTCTTCAGTAGAAAGGATAGCTTCTTGTTCGTCACTCATATTGGATATAGTGTTATTTACAGAAACAAATTATGAATCACTTGGAATTAAAGGTAAAATATTTGTTTTACTTATTTTTCGTGGGCGAAAAACATACGCTCGTGATGCAGATTACAGGAACCCGTGTAAATTAGAGACTGTATGATATATATCGAAGAGCCTTCACGCCTAAGCAGCACCTCTATAATAATTCTCAGCATTACGTAGTCATGCTGATCAATCCTTCTTAGTTCTTTCCCTCTCTCAAATCAGAAATAAGAACTTCACTGGTATGTTTGGAACGTTGGAGATAGAGGATTCATCATTCGGCTGGTAAGATTTAACCTCAAGGCTCAATCACCAGTCATACCTACTACGTACAGAAACGATAAAAATGCAACTTTTATTGAAAACCCTTTATAACCCAGAAAACAAAATATAACAAACAGCAAGTACTTTATGAATGAAAAAAAATGAGACTTTCAGTCAATCTAGATTTTCAAGTCTTTTGTTTGTTCTTCTAAACCTTTGGCAGCTTCTATCGAATCCTTGGTAGCTTGTGCGATTTCTTGACCTGGTTGATATTTGATTTCAACATCAGCATCTTCTTCACCTTCATAGTCGTCTTCAATGGAGAACTTCTTCAAGAACCATGTTTCAACCTCCTCTTTATTGTTGTTTTCAGCTTCAAAGATGGCATCGTGATCTGATTTGTTTTTAAGGAAAGGGTCTGCATCAAATGAACATAAAACTTCAACAGCTTCTAAATGACCGTTCAAAGAAGCCCAATGTAAAGCAGTATTACCGTTTTCATTCTGGAAATTGACCAAAACTTTGGCGTCTTCTTTACTCAATAACGACAACAAATACTGAATAACAGTAGCATGACCATTGGCAGCAGCCATATGGATTGTGGAGGACAAAGATAATTCATCTTTAATTGACAATAATAACTTTGGATCTAACTCAGCAAAGATCTCCTTCAAGGACTCTAAATCACCATATCTGGCTTCGTCGATCACGCAGTCCATCTCCTCTTGGTTGAGTTGCTGTGAAGACATATCTGATTGTATTTTCGCTGGCAATAACACTCCAACAACTTTGTTCGTTGTGCTATAAGGTTCCGCTGAAATAACTAATAAATTTTTCGAACCTCATCGATTTATTACCCGGGTCAAAATTTGTACATAGAAAAGTGTATAAGAAACAGTCGATGGCAAAACGAATCAAAATCTGAGTGGCAGAAGAGAATTGGAACTTGATGGTTAAAATAGAAGAAATTGAAGAGAAGCAGGTCCAGATAAACAAACATGAGACAAAGCCGAAAGTAAAGAGGAATCCGTTTGAGCTGACTAGGAAACCTACTATCAGAAGAGACCCAAATGACAGAGACATAACCAAGAGAAAAGGTTTGAATGAGCCTGATTTCCTAGGGGACTCCCCTTTGGATTTGTTATTTCAAGAATTGAGTAAAAAGCTAGATTCAGAAGATTTGTCTCTCAACAGCCTATACGACAAATTTCTCATCAAAGAAGAAAGTAGCGTTGATCCATTCACTAAGCGGTATCAGTTAATACAGAAACTTTTGGACTATCTATTGGATGTGGCCAAGCTATCAAGGGAGAAAAAATCGAAAAATAAACTGTTGATAACAATTTCACTACATGATATGAAGTTGTTCAGTAAATTGGTGAATATGATCATCGTTCATGGGATTTATCCTTCGCTAACCAACAATAATGGTATTCCCATAAACAAAAGAAGACTCAATGATTTCAAATCCACTCAGAAATTGGTTCAAGTGAACAAAGTTCAAGGCTATGATAATTGTGAAAAATTGCTTCTTGTGATATATCGAAGTCTCATGAAGGTATTTATGATTGACGGTGATGTGAAAGACTTGTTACTCAGAGGCACAGGGTATAGTGATTTCCTAATAGTTACTATCGACTTGATAACAAACCCCAACTTCGCTTCAAAGAATGATACAACTATTCAGAAAGAATTCAGCACTGTCGAGAAATTCTCAGACACATACGAGTTGTACACCATTTATTCATTATTATTAACGACCCAGTCGTCTGTGGTTTTCAAGCAATTTGTGTCGAAAAGAATATCGCTTTTACCTATTGAAAGGTTCGATGGTCTTCAGACCTTGATTGAATTTGTTGTTGGATTGAGAGAAGATGAAGAGATCAATATTGAAAAATTTCAACATGTGACAAATATTATATTAGCCAAGCCAAGAGATATTTCAGCCGTTACTTATTTCAACAAAATTGGGAATCAGCTTTATGATATTCTAATATTGATCAATAGACCAGTGTTAACATCCGTTGCTTGCTATATTGTAGAAGAATTATACAATAAAAATTCAAAAATTGTTGCCGATTTCATATTCAAGAAGATCTGGTCAAATTTCAATCCACATATAAGATCAGATTCCGACGTGCTGGTATCAGAAGCACAGTTGAATAATACCATAAATGTCTTGATTTCCCTCACTAAAAAGTCCGGTTTTCTAGATTTTTTGATGGAACCAATTTTGCTTCAATTGTGGAATTACTTATTGTTTTTGAAAAAGTCAAACAAGACAACGGAAATAGTCATGAACATATTGATATCATATTTCACAATTACCGATAATATTTCAACGCTAGACTTTCTAGTTAAGAATTTGCTCTACTCAAATAACGAGCATTGGAAATTCAGCTATGGCCCAAATGCATTACCATCTATCACAAAAAGAGCTTCAAGAATTGATCAGAAGGAAGCCATTTTTGCAGATTTGGATGTATCCATTGAATTATTGATGATCTTACTTGAAGATTTGAACGATGAGCTATTGAAGAAGGAATTTTTAATTGTCTTGAAAAGATGGTTGAAGATTGATGAAACTGATCGAAATAAAGAGTTGGTGAACTTAGAAAAAGAAAATCCGTTCGACATATTGCTTGATTTACGGTTGTTAGAATCCATGAGTAATAAGTTCAATGATAAACTTGCTAAAAGTCCAGTCGAGATGCTTGAGATCGTGGAAAGTGTATTAATAAACTATGAAAAGAAAGAAAACCCCTTCCCTGTTCCAGCAGTTCAAAAATCTTTCGAAAATATAATCCATCAAGATAATACAATTGGTGAAGATGATTCTGATGATGAAGAAGATAATGAGGAAATCGATCAGTCTATCGGAGTTGTTTTGGAATTGTTATCTGCAATCTTATCTGAAACTTCCAATATAGATTTGAATGAGACCTGTTTCACTAAACTTAAAGATATTCATCCACTTTTGTTAAAATTGTCTGAGAAAGAGAAAGCGGCAAAATCTTTACATCAAAGAATATCAATAATCATAAATGGTGAGAAACCCGCATTAAACAATAGAGAACTCGAAGAAAGAGTCCTTAGTAGAGCTATTACCAACCTCAATGATCCTTTAGTCCCAATCAGAGCACATGGGTTATACTTATTAAGAGAACTCATCAAAAAGAAATCTGATGTTATATCAACTGATTTTGTCATTGGCTTACATTTGAATCAATTGAAGGATTCAGAGCCTTTCATATACTTAAATTCCATCAAAGGTTTGGAATCAATTACTGAGGCAACGCCAAATGTGGCTCTTCCTATACTTACAGGTATATACTCTACTTTTGAAGATACAGAATATTCCATTGATGAAAAATTGAGAGTTGGTGAGGTTTTATTGAGATTCATTGAGCTTTCAAATGAGATGCTCACTATTGGAAATGCCAGCAGTATAGCCGATGCTACGTTAAAGATGATACGGAGAAGGGATGAAAATCAATTTGACAACAGGTTGAGGATGTCTGCCATGTCATTACTAGGGTGTTTATATAAGACCAATCCAAACGTTGTTTTGACATATATTAGTGATGCTTTGGATTGCGTGTTGGGTATCTTGAGCCTAGAGACAGCTGAAGAAGAAGCTATAATGAGAAGATCCAGTATAGTCATGATCCATGACCTTATAATAGGGTCTCAAGGGTTGCATAACTTCCCGAAGAGCTATGGGAAGGAGTGCTTGCACATGTTAAGGTTCTGTGCACAGAACGATACTGATTTGTTGGTGAGAGACCAGGCTGAAAAGGTCTTGGGAGTTATAAGAGACGTCATTCAAGATTCGATAATAAGCAACCGTGAAATATCAATACCAGATAGTTATAATAAGCTCAACATTCTCCAGTAATATTATTGTTGCACTTTTCCAGTTACTTCCAAATCAGGATATCAAAAAAGTTCGAGCAATTGCCAATGGAAATAAAAGCGATTTTGCTTTTCCACTATACATTGTAAGCCTGATCGTCACGACTCACACTCTTTGCCATCTGATGGCTGTCAGTGTAAACGTAGAACGAAAGAGAGACTCCAAGTGCCATGGAATATGATGTAGATTTCATCCAGTAAATGTTGAAGATATTTATTATTCTCTGATTCAGTCGCACTTTAGAGCTCCGAGACAAACGT
This sequence comes from Cephaloascus albidus, assembly GCA_030575015.1. NCBI lineage: Eukaryota > Fungi > Ascomycota > Pichiomycetes > Serinales > Cephaloascaceae > Cephaloascus > Cephaloascus albidus. The sequence continues at coordinate 71,648 of JAJMGN010000236.1, read as the reverse complement.
TCGAGCTTGGCCATCTGATGACGTTGGGCGATGAGTTTGCTCAATCCTATTTCTGAAGTACCGAACCAGAAAACGTAATTATTAAAAAACGTCCCATGACGGTACAGGCAGAACTTAGAAGCAAGAGAAAAATATAAATATCACAGCTTCTTCATAGAGAAATCTCTGGCGGCTAAACTGGATCTATATCATATAATCAAGTAACGATACAGAATGTCTGGTGTAGTGCCTGTTATCAATGGAACCTCCTACGTTTCATTTTACACTTCGGACAGAGAGTTATTCAACCAATCAATCAAGTTTTATACAGAATTGATCAGTTTCACAGCAAAGCAAGAAACCAAAGATATCGTTTGGTTGACCAACCAAGAAGAGGTTTCAATTAAATTAACATATCTCCCATCACAGTCCTTGAAAGAAGACACTCAAAATGCAAGACAAAGTTTGGTCAACAAGTTGAACTCGAATGACTGGAGGTCAATTCAATCAAGTTTAACATTCACATCCCCAAGTCTCAATGAATTGATAACAAGCTTACAGGAAAAGAATCATTATATTCAATTGAGGCCAAACAGCTTGAATCCAGTCGAGTTATACACTTTGGATCCATTATCCAATCTCATTGGCTTCACAACCGTGAACAACCCATTCACTTCAGTCACACCAGTTTTCCAAAAAGCTGCTCCTGAATTGGTAACAAGCACCTCAGCTGTAACTCCACATCCGCATGATAATGACCCCTCAAAGAGAAGAAATATCGCTGTTATGACCTCAGGCGGTGATGCTCCTGGTATGAATGCTAATGTTCGTGCAGTTGTTAGAGCCGCTATATTTAGAGGTTGTAAACCTTTTGCTGTCATGGAAGGCTACGAAGGTTTAGTAAGAGGTGGTCCAGATTACATCAAAGAAATGGAATGGATGGACGTTAGAAGTTGGTTATCTGAAGGTGGTACAAATATTGGTACCGCTAGATGCATGGCTTTCAGAGAAAGAAAAGGTAGATTGGCAGCATGTAAAAATATGATTGACGCCGATATAGATGCTTTGATCGTTTGTGGTGGGGATGGGTCTTTAACTGGTGCTGATTTATTCAGAGACGAGTGGCCTTCATTGATCAAAGAGTTGAAAGACAATGGTAGTATTACTCAAGAAAAATATGAGAATCATATGCATTTGAACATTTGTGGTACTGTTGGTTCTATTGATAATGATATGTCAACTACAGATGCTACAATTGGTGCTTATTCTTCTTTGGCGAGAATTTGTCAAGCGATTGATTATATAGATGCTACAGCCAACTCTCATTCAAGGGCGTTTGTTATCGAGGTTATGGGTAGACATTGTGGATGGTTAGCCTTGATGGCAGGGATAGCTACTAGTGCTGATTATATCTTGATTCCTGAGAAGCCATCATCGTCAAAAGACTGGAGAGATCAAATGTCTGATATCGTTACAAGACATAGAAAGAGAGGTAAGAGAAAGACTATCGTTATTGTTGCTGAAGGTGCAATTGCATCTGATTTGACTCCAATTACTTCAAATGATGTATTAAAGGTCTTGAAGGATGATTTGGGCCTCGATACCAGAATAACTACATTGGGTCATGTCCAAAGAGGCGGTACTGCTGTCGCTTATGATCGTATATTGGCTACCTTACAAGGTGTGGAAGCAGTCAAGGCTGTTTTAGATTGTACGCCAGATACCCCATCTCCGTTAATAGCAATTGATGAAAATAAGATTGTCAGAAAACCATTAGTTGATGCTGTTAGAATTACAAAGTCTGTTGCTGAAGCTATTCAAAACAAGGATTTCGAAAAAGCAATGTCCTTGAGAGATTCAGAGTTCGTTGAACATTTGTCCAATTTTGTGGCTATGAATTCTGCTGATCTTAATGATCCAACATTACCTGTTGAAAAGAGACAAAAGATTGCAATAATTAATGTTGGTGCACCAGCAGGTGGTATGAACAGTGCAGTGTACTCAATGGCCACTTATTGTATGTCTCAGGGACACACTCCTTACGCTATACACAATGGATTTTCCGGTCTAGCAAGACATGAATCTGTCAGATCTATCGATTGGTTAACTATTGATGGCTGGACATCATTAGGTGGTTCAGAAATTGGGACTAATAGAACAACCCCAGAAGAAGCTGACTTGGGTATGATTGCCTACTATTTTGAAAAATACCAATTTGATGGTTTGATTTTAGTTGGGGGTTTCGAAGCATTTGTTTCGTTGCATCAATTACAAAAAGCAAGAATAGACTATCCTGCTTTTAGAATTCCTATGGTTTTAGTACCTGCTACAATTTCAAATAACGTTCCTGGGACAGATTACTCCTTAGGATCTGATACATGTTTAAATGCTTTGATCGAATACTGTGATGTTGTCAAGCAATCTGCTGCAGCTTCTAGGGATCGTGTCTTCGTTGTTGAAGTTCAAGGTGGTAATTCGGGTTATATAGCTACAAATGCTGCATTAGCTACTGGTGCCCATGCTTCATATGTCCCTGAAGAAGGAATCTCATTGAGTCAATTGGAGTTGGATATTAGTTCTTTGAAACAATCATTCATGAATAATGAAGGTAAATCCAAATCTGGTAAATTGATTTTAAAGTCAGCAAATGCTTCAAAAGTTTTAACTACCCAAGTAATTACTGATATCATAACTGATGAGTCAAATGGTAGATATGACGCAAAGAGTGCCATTCCAGGACATGTTCAGCAAGGTGGTTTGCCATCTCCAATTGATAGAACTAGAGCTGCCAGATTTGCCATCAAAGCTGTTCAGTTCATAGAAGAGTCGCATGATAAAATCAATAATGTGAAATACTCAGTTGACTTCGATAATGTTGACAGTGTCATCTCTGCTACTGCTGCTGTCTTAGGTATCAAAAGATCACATGTTAGATTCACCCCTATAAGGCAATTATATGACTATGAAACTGAATTAGGTAAGAGAATGCCAAAGGAAATATCATGGGCCCAATCTAGAGATATTGCTGATCAGTTAGTTGGCAGAACACGTCTTTCCACATCTAAAAGCTAAGACTCTCTGGCTAACGTTTTCTTTCGAAATAATCGCTGCATATCAGTTCTTGAATTCGTTCACATTTGAGAGTTGGGAGTGTATAAACTTCGTTTTGGGTTAATACTATATGTACGTAATGAACAATGAATTTAGTTGGTGGTTGTAATCAAGCGTTCTTACTTCTCACTTATGTGATATGTGCTGCCGGTAGTATTAATGCAAAATGAAAATGTTACAAAGGGTCCACTGCGAACTGGTCACCAAAAGATGAATGATGGTTGGCTGAAATAACTTCGTATCCTGGTTTCAGCTAAAATAACGAAGATTAATCCAATTTGGTTTGCAAATCTTCATGACAATATTTAAAAAGATATTTTAAATACCGATTTTGTGAACTTCCGGAAATTCGGTATTAGAGAAACTAATTTTGTGGTCCAAGAATTCAGGCTCTAGAGTAAAGTTCCCAAAGTCAAGACAAATCTACCAGAATCCTTTGCAATCCAGTCTGTGTGCAATTGTCCCCTTTGTGGTTCACAAGAAGTTGAACTTGTGTTTGTATTACATGCAATTTGGTTTTAAACTACTGAAACCATTATAACATGAAAAAGTTATGTCTTCTAATTTATAATCATATAAATCATTATTGAGATACCATTCTTAAAATATATTTGGAGATTGAATTTGCTAACTAACTAACAATGCAACCCGATCTTTTGGGTGAACGAATATTGACTGATGAGGATTTGTCGGATAAAAATATCGTGGCAGAGTCCATAAAATCTAGATCTAGTAACGGTGATGATAATGGCATGGACAATATGGCGGAACCTTTAGCTGATGTTGCTGCTGATAACAACCCTGAAGAAAGTAGATCTTTTTTTGGAGGTATAATTCACTCGTTCAAAAGAGCAGAAGGTGATCAACAAATTTTAAAGCAAGAGTTAAGTAGTTTCCATGTCCAGATGATAGCTATTGGTGGTTCTGTTGGAACTGGTCTCTTTTTAGGAATCGGTGGAGCATTAGCTTCTGGTGGCCCTGCTGCGTTACTAATATGTTGGGCACTTATTGGGATGATGATTTTTTGCACTGTTCAAGCACTCGGTGAACTAGCCGTTATTATGCCTGTTCCAGGTGCTTTTGCTAGATATTCCTCACTGTTTTTAGATGAATCTTGGGGCTTTGCTATGGGGTGGAACTATGCTATGCTGTGGATGATATTGTTGCCTTTAGAGCTTTCTGGGTGTGCTTTGACTTTTCAGTACTGGCCAAAAGTTTATGAAAGTGTGCCGAATGGAGCTTTAATTACTATTTTTTTTGTTCTCATCATGTTGGCAAATCTTCTAAGTGTCAAGTATTATGGAATTGCAGAAGTTGTTTGTTCTCTTACAAAAGTTATAGCTGTCGTTGCTTTCTTGCTTTTTGGGACTGTTATGAGATCTGGTGGAATCAAAGGTGTATCTTTTGAAAACAAGAACTATTGGAAAGACCCAGGTCCATTTTCAAATGGGTTTCCTGGTGTATTATCAGTATTTGTTACTGCTGCTTTTTCGTTTTCAGGTACTGAACTTGTTGGTCTCACAGCAGCAGAATCTGCAAATCCAAGAAAAACTGTCCCAAAAGCAACCAAGCAGGTATTCTGGAGAATATGTTTCTTTTACTTTAGTTCTTTGATCGTAATTGGCTTATTAGTACCTTACAACCATGCAAGCTTGATTAGCAATAGTGAAAACGAAGGTGATTCTGGTGCTACTGCAGATGCTTCTCCATTTGTTATTGCGTTGTCAGCAAGTGGTATTAAATCTTTACCATCTATAATGAACTGTGTCATATTGATTTCCATTTTTTCAGTTGGGAATTCAGCAATTTATGCAGCTAGCAGAACGTTGACTTCATTAGCTGAAAATGGTCAAGCGCCGCTATTCTTGAACTATATAGATAATATGGGAAGACCTTTACTTTCCATTTTAGTGACCTTTGTCGGCGGTCTAGCGGCGTATATATCCTGTTCCACAGAAAATGGTGCGGCAACATTATTCACTTGGCTAGTTTCGATTGCAGGATTATCTAGTTTATTCACTTGGGGTTCTGTTTGTTTATGCCATATTAGATTCAGGGCAGGATTGAAAAGCCAAGGTAGAGGAGTGCAAGAATTACCGTTTACCTCTCAGGTTGGGGTAATCGGATCTTGGTTTGGGTTCCTCTTTGTTATTTTGGTGCTCATAGCTCAAATCTATAATGCATGTGTCCCTATTGGTATGCCATTTACTGCTACTCATTTCTTCCAAGAAATCCTCGCTATTCCAATTGTTCTAGCATTCTATTTAGGCCATAAAATCTATCTTTATTGTACATCAAAAGAGATTACTTTTTTCGTGAGAGCTTCGACAATGGATCTAGACACTGGAAGAGTTGAGATTGATAGAGACCAATTGATTTTGGATATTGCCGCTGAAAAAGAGGAGTTAGCGTCCAGGCCATTTTGGACAAGACTTTACAAATTTCTTTGTTAAATTATAATTTAAGATACGTCAGCGAAACCATAATTATTATAATTAATATTAATTATATATTGGAATTGATCAGAAATTGTTGCAGAATTATATTCTGAATTCCTTTTATTCCATGGCGTTCGTCGAGTCATTATATCGTCAAATTAGCATCAATTTGCAAATGATATAATTAATTAAATATATGACTTCTTCAATCTAAACTTTTTACAATATATTTTAATTGTGGTATGAAATCTAAATGCAAATAATGTGTAGTATATATATATATATATATATATATATAATGCGCCTAATTATATATAGATCAGCTTATCAATCATGATAATCATAATATATATTTTATGATATATTTGAATAAATATTCTTGCAGATAATATATTATTCTGCGCACCTAGAGACTCCAAAATGTGCAACAAATTTTAATTTTTTTTTTTTTTAATTTTAAAAACTTTTATTCCGAATTCTCCTAAAAGATAATGGTAGTGTAATATACAAACTTAATCTGGCTTGATTAACGAGGTATCAAGAGAACGAATAAACTGGATCAGACATGTTAGCTTTGACTTAAAAAATTAAAAAATTAAGATGAAAATGAAGAGGAAAATGAAGAAGAAAAATCAAAAAAACTAATCCAAGATAAAAATGAATCGAATTTTGAAAAAAAAGATTATATGATGCTTGAATCAGCATTCCCAGGACGTACTGGGTTAACAAAGATACTTTATTTCATGATTTGGACTCCTACGATGGTACAGGTTGCTTATAGCTGATATTATTATATAAGTTTGTATATGACACTACCATTTTCTTTTAGGAGAATTCGGAATAAATTTAAAATAAAAAAAAAAAAAAAAAATTAAAATTAAAACCCCACGACCTTTTACCAGTTTTCTACATAAACATATCAGCATTAGTCTCTGCTGCTGTAAACAATAAACTACCCTTATTCATATTCATCTTGTATCCAACGCATCTTATTATTACTCCATTCTAACGCAAGTCCTGGGACCCTAGTTCCGTATCGTTTCATAAATTTCGTCTTGCATTGCTGAATAAAATTCTCAATATCTTCCGTCGTGAAACTAATACCATCTCATTCCGCTTTATAACAGAGGTATCTCAATTTGTTGATGCATTGAATGTAATAGCTTTGATTGATAAAGAATTTATACTTCTTATTCGCAACTAGCAACTTCATCCAACGATAATCGGTCAGGGTGTAATATTCATAGATCACTGATCTCTCAATCAAGACATATATAACTGTTAACTAATAATCAATTGTCACGTGCATTAACAGCCTATTGATATAGTCGGTTCGTTGCCCTGATAATTTTTTTCTTTTTTAAATTAATTATTTCAGTAAATTGGCTACAAAACTTCTCTGAAGAGAGCTTTTGCCTGTGTTGGACAAAGACAGTCATATATAGAGAGAGACTATGACAGAGCTACCACCGGCGTTATCCACCCACCAGGACGTCCAGACCTTTGAGTTTGATAGATATAAGGCACACGACAGGTCCAGACCATATCTTGGACCCCACCATTCGGATTCATTACAAGTATTGAAAATAAGAATAAGAGAATATTACGCTTTGGACGAGTTGGTTGAAGTTTTGAAACTGGAAATAGTGGTGGATGGTAAATCTATTAGAAGATACAGAAAAATCACTTTGCAGTTCCCAGATGTGTTGGTTTCTGATTCGGCTATGATTGTGCAAGAGTTGCAAGAGCAGCTTAATGTTAATAAAGATAAAAAACCACACAAATACACCAGCCCAGCTGGTGAGGTACCGGCTGCCTCAGAGAAGGATAAATGTGTCAATTGCAAGTGTGATAAACAAGTTGAAGACTTCGTAGGTCTCTGCGACGTTGAAGAGAACCAGAAAGTGTGGATATTGGCTGATACATCATACAGTCCATGTTGTATTGATGAAGTTGCCGCTGAACATGTTTCAAGTGATTTGGTGGTTCATTTTGGAGACGCATGTCTTAATCCAATTGAAAAACTACCAGCTGTATACGTCTTTGGTAAACCATACTTGGATTTCAATAAAATTATAGAGAGATTCAAAGAGACTTATACTGATAGCGAGGAAAAAATATTATTGATGGCTGATGCTCCTTACACATATCATTTGGATGAATTATATATTAAGTTGAAACCATCATATCCCAACATCTGCTATGCGGATTTGTTAATAGAGAGCAAAACAAATATCATAGGCTACCAACCCAAAAGCGACTCTCTTTTCAAAGTTGCATCTCGTCGTATAATAGGTTCCCTGGAAACATACACAGATGAAGAAGAAACAAACTCAATTTTTTCAGAGTACTCATTATTTCATATTAATACACCTGAGCCACCCAGATTACTTCAATTATCAACTAATTTTTCATCAGTATCAATATTAGATCCCAAGAGTGAAACTGTATCTCAAGGCCCATTCCCAAACTTGATGAGGAGGTATAGATACATGCATGTTGCCAGGACTGCTGGAACGGTAGGTATACTAGTGAACACACTCTCGTTGAAAAACACAAAGACTTTACTTAATACTGTGGCGAGTGCTATACGTGACGCTGGGAAGAAACATTATATGTTTGTCGTTGGTAAGCCGAATGTTGCGAAATTGGCTAATTTTGAGAGTATCGACATCTGGTGTGTCTTAGGATGTGGTCAGAGTGGGATAATAGTTGATTCTATAGGGGAATATTTCAAGCCTATTATTACTCCGTATGAATTACAGTTGGCATTGAGTCCTGAAATTAGTTGGACTGGGAAATGGGTTACTGATTTCAAAGATGTTTTGAATGTGTTGGATGAAGAAGAGGAAGAAACAAAAGAAGATGATGAGTCCAAAAAAGATGACTCTGAGGACGAGGCACCAGAATTTAACATGGTTACCGGGAAGTACGTCAGCACTTCTAGACCATTGAGAAGACTTCAGCACTTGTCTATTGAGAACAACGATACAGATAGTGAGGAGACAAGCTTGGTGAAAAAGTTCTCTTCTGCTGTCGCAATGAAAGGGACGGTATCGACCTCAGCTATGCATTTACAAACCAGAGAATGGTCTGGGTTAGGGAGTGATTTCAAAGGCGAGGATATTGATCTAGAAGGAGCTGTCGTGGAGGAAGGAACAGGTGGTGTTGCGCGTGGGTATGATTTTGACGTGAAAACTTTTAAATAGATATGCTAGAGCTTAGTTGTACTTGTAAGGTTTGAGTCTAAACTAGGTCGAAACTTTATATAGATTCAGTTATCTTGGCCCTTCCGCCAAATTCAATCTTGAATCATCTCTCCAAGTTCCAACAGGGAAAATAGAATATTATCTTCTGCACCGAATGAACATGTTGTAGCAAATATCTGGTCATCATTTACTACCTGATATTGGTGCTCTGTGCAAAGTTGCAGCCTCTATTCATCGATCTCGCCGGGTAAATTTCTGAATCAACTACTATCAAATATTTCAGATGAAGCCACCCAGAGCGATTACTGTTGAGGTGAAAGAAGCTGACGCCGATTCACCAGAAGAACATACAATGGGAGCAGCATCGTCCAGTATCGTGGACTCCCTCATGGAGGGAACCAACTTCGACAGAGACGAGATAGACAGACTACGCAAAAGATTCATGAAGTTGGACAAGGACAACTCGGGGACCATAGACAAGAGTGAGTTTTTGGCCATTCCTGGTGTTTCCACCAATCCATTGGCCTCACGTTTGATGAATGTGTTCGATGACGATGGAAGTGGTACGATTGACTTCCAAGAGTTCATCGATGGATTATCCATTTTCAGTGGGAAAGGGGATAAAGACGACAAGTTGAGGTTTGCTTTCAAGATATACGACATAGACAGAGACGGATTCATAGGGAACGGTGAGCTTTTTTTGGTGTTGAAGATGATGGTGGGCAAGAACTTGGAGGATGAGCAGTTGCAGCAGATCGTGGACAAGACCATCATGGAGGCGGATGTTGATGGTGACGGAAGATTGAGCTTCGAGGAGTTTAAAAAAGCGGTTGACCATACTGCCGTTGCGAATACATTGACGCTCAACTATTTTTGATACCTTTTCTGTTTATTATTTACTGTTTTGTTGATTATCTGTACATGTTTCTCTGGCATTTATTTCTTGTAGTGCTCTATTCTTTCTACTGCTTCAAACTGATGATCATTGATAACTTTAAACTGTTCCAGTTTATCAGTTTTCGATCTTCGCACACTTCGACCTTATCTAAAACCTTTACAAAAGACACAACTTATACTGAGAAAACAGCTAACCGCCCACAATAAATCTGCTACAATTGTCCTGGATCGGAGACTGAATCCATCTTGCCAGCGATACGCCAATCCACATCAGTAAAAACCACAAAATTTTGCATTTCTTCCCGTTATTTCAGAGCTTATTAAGACTAAAATCCATCAGATCACAATTATAACAATCTTGCCTTGATGATTTCAAATACCACTTCACAATCATACTCATCAAACAGTATATCAGGGCAGTTTGAATCAATAAACTTGGACTCACATTCACCCGCTCAGCAAGATCATATATCAGATGATATACAGGGTAAAGTAATAGATGCTGACGATGAGAGTTTGCTAGACCCGACTGATTATATCACCCAACTAGATGGCGTCAGACATGATCCCAACAATAATGTCACTTTAGAGGAACAACCACATGAATCCACTATAAGTATTGCCCAAGAGATGATTGGGAAGGCTCGCGCTATCAATGAGAGTGGTTCTGACTATCCCGATTGGGGGTTAGGTTCAAGTTTCAATGCTCAGAACTTGGATCAATCATATTATCATAATTCTCCTCCAATATCCATGTTTTTATCTACTATAAGTCCATCCATATATAATAATATGGGATTCAATTCTCTTATAGCTCCAGGAAATTATGGATCAATAGCACATTCAAATCAGAACTCAATTTATAATGAATCACCGTTACAGTTTTTAAGTAAGAAGGAAGAAGTTATTAACGCTGAGTTGAATAATAACTTAGAATTCCAAAATCGAAGTTTGAAAAGTGGTGATGGCAAAATAATGAGAGCAAGGAATATGATCTTGCAGAATTTTGAACAATTACAGGAGGTGAACTTATCATTCACAGAGCTATACGAAAAGGAAAAAGAATATAGAATTAGTTTGGCACAAAATTTTCAAAAATGGAGTTATACGAGAGAAAAGATCATACTCAAGATTAAAGATATCAGAAGCACTAATAATGATGTGGGTAAGAAATTTCAAGATTTGACATCTAAAGCTTCCATAGTGGATAAAGAGATTCAACAATTGGAGAAAAGACTCGCCCAAATGAAGAAAAAGAGAAGTTTACTCAAAGATGAAATTAACGAAACTAATTCTGTGATAGAAAGTAGGGCGTCATCGTACATAGAAGCATTAAAAAGCATTGAATCTCAAGGTGAATCAGCTATTAACAGATTGTCAAACATGTATAGCTCTATCATTGATCTTCCAATGGTACCTCCAATCACCAGGATTCCCGAGACACTATCCAGTTCTTCATTGTTCCAATTTTCAGAGTCCCAATCTATGGAGACACCATCGTTATCGGATTCACATGCAATGCCCAGTTCTGGATCTCAATCATCTTCTCAGGTATTGGGCCAGTCTGATACACTCAAGAATAAGTTTGCTCTATTCTTCAATAAATTTTCAAATTTAGAGGATAACGCTCACAATGATAATACTGTTGCATCTAAAATCGATATTGAGCCGGTAATGGAGTCGTTGAAACTACAAATCGAAGTCATACTGGACCAGATATCGCATCATGAACAACAGGGAAACAATTTCAAAGAAAGCATAATAATATGGAAAGACGTGTTGGATTACATTCGCCAAATGGAAAAGCAATTAGTAGAGATCACATCTAAGATATCTTCCCCTCAAGACATACCAAAATCCACAGAAAATCTCATCACAAGCGTCATCAAATCTACTCTCATCAATCTAAAGTCAAGACTAGTCATCACACGTAACCTATCGCTATACGATGTTGAAAGGGTGCTTCTTAATGAGATGCAGACATTGAGCACAGGAATACAAGTTATTACAGGCAGCAATGATTCATTCATCGATACCATCTTACAAGAGATCGAATCTGAAAAGAGAATCAACGTGAAAGATAACAATTGGACTAACAGTGAAGATAGCAAATTGAATTCACCGATACTGCAAAACTCTCTTTTGAGTGGCCAAAGGAATATCTTGCCATTGAAGAACATACCTGCAGCTTTGCCGACGTTTGTGGTATCAGATCCTGCTAAGTTCGTGCCTTCACAGTCATTTGCTACCAAAGCAATGAAAGGTGGAATTTTCTCAAAAGCTGTTGAGAAGCAGGTTAAGAAGGATTGATTGTTGATTCTACAATGTGTATTCAATACATTCAAGCCCGACTATCCCCCATGTAATGAAGCTTTTATTGTAGTTTTGGATCGCTTAATTATAATAAGTATTGATTAATGCATAAATGTCCTGCGCTCAATATTCATATCTTGCTATTTGCCAAGTAGTTTTCACTACAACTACAAAAATATATAATAAATAAAATGACTGAATCAAAATCTAACCTCAAAAAGTTTCTTAAAAAAAATATGCAGTTGTAAAATCCCTCAATAAAATTATAATATATTTTCTTCACACTAATGGCTTCTCTTTTGACGTCTTATAAAAATATCAGGAGCCTTTTTCTTTGGTTTAGGTGGCAATGTTTGTGATTGATTTGGAGGAGGAAGATGTCCCAGATTTGAAGCTGACACTGTAGGTCTTGGAGGAAGAACACCAGTTCTATAAGTCGATGTGTTTGATGGACCTTTAGGCGGGACAAAACCAGAATTTGAAGCTTGAATATTGGAAACATCATATGCACCACTTGAACTATTGTGATACAGACTGTTGTAGCTATCAGTTTTCGAATAATCATTATGTTGTTGATTACGATTATCGGGAACAGCATTTTCATTCTGGTATCTTCCAGCTTGTGAATGCAGTCTATTGGGATTTCTATCTTCATTGTATCCATCGCTGTAGTTATGGTTGTTGTTCTGATTATTGCTGTAATTGTTATAACCATTATTGTAATTGTGATCTCTGTTGTCCTTAATTGAGTTGTAACCATTTGCAGCAGCACCAGAATCATATTCCCGACGAACAGGATTGTAGTTGGAGTCAGTGGAAGATTTACGTGAGCTGTAAATCGTTGGCATATGTTTCAGAGGCCTGGAAACAGGGCGTATTGTACTATGTTGAAAAATACTTGAAGACTTTGGTCTGTTTGAAGTAGGAGGTGGAGCAGTATCTCCTTCGGTGGCAGGATCAGCACCCGATATTTGCTTCTCGTTGAATAAACCATCGTCGGCATCATCATTATCTTTTTCAGATTTCTTCTTCTCATTATCCTTGCCAGCGCTTGATGTGACCGCACTATTTATCTCAGTTTTTCCAGAAGAGTTTTTAGCAGCAGAAACTTCAGAATTTGTAGCCGATATTAAAGCATTCTTACTAAGTAATTTTTTTGAGGGTTTCTTAGAAATCTCTATGAGCTCTGGTTTATATACCGGATCAGTGAAAGTTGTGTGTTTTCCTTTAATCTTCTTTTTGGGATTTTCAGCTGTAGATTCCTTTTCTTCTTTACCGCTTGATAGCATAAAACCAGGGTATGCTTTCGTGATCAACCCACGCTTAGAGACATCATCAATAAGACGAGACCAAACTTCATTCCTCTTCAATGAATCTTTATTACCTAAAATCCAAAGAGATGATTTAGCACGAGTAAGAGCAACATTCATACGACGTACATCTCCTAAAAACCCAACACCACCCTTATCATTTGCACGCACACAAGACATGATGATAATTTGCTTTTCTTGACCTTGGAACCCATCAACTGTATTGAAATCAATATCTTTCAATATAATAGCACCATATTTTCTAGCAAAGATATCCTTGAGCGCCCTGATTTGTTCTTTATATGGCGAAATAATACCAATACGGCCAGAAAAATCCTCATATGGGTATAACTCCAATAGCTTCTCATATAATTGCATTGCGACTATAGCTTCAGTTTTATTGGACAATGATTTAGAGACTTTGTTTTGTTCATGAGCACTAACAATATCAAAAAACCTATATGGAGAGAGATTTGGAATCAGATGCCATTCTTTTTTAGTCTTCTGCGCCATCATTTCACCATCAAGCAAGGCAGACTTATAAAATTCTGAACTGGGAAATTTTGAGATATCAGGATGCATACGATACTGGACGTCCAAAAGGTATACTGATTTGGGATGCATTATTTGCATACGAACAAACAAACTTTGCTCATATTTCAATCTTGATGCAGCCTGAGACAAGACTGTAGGAGGCAATTGATTTGGATCACCGACCATGATACAGTTGGTACAATTATATCTCAAAGGGATAATCGACGAAAGCTCTATACATTGAGCAGCTTCATCTATGATAACGTTTTTGAATTGTACACTGAGACTTGAAAGGAAATCATGGACCGATCCCGACAATGTAGAGCATATGATATTGGCACTGTTGATAATGTTGGTCTGAATTTGGCGCTTTTCAATATCGCGATTTCTATTCATAACTGATATTTTCTCTCTTTGTTCATCCAATTTCATACCTAATTCGTTTCTTCTCTTAGTTATGACCCTCAATTTGGTCTCGAGGTCTTTCTTTTCAGCATCATTAGGGCTTTTGTTCAACATAGACCTAAGCCTATTTCTTTCATCCAAACACTTGTTATGTTCTTGTCTGATTTGTGGATCATATTTGGCATTATTAGTATCAGAAGCAGAAAGCTCGGAATCTACTAACTCCTCTAAAGTCAAATGCCTGACGGCTGCATTGATGGCATCACTTCTCCCTAAACGCACAATATTTGGACTGAATATGGTCCCACTCGCATTAGGGATACCTGATCTTAAACGAAGAACCAATTCATCAACAGCAGCATTTGATGGTGCACAAATCAAAATTTTGTTGGAAAGATCGATATCACTTGTATTATTACCCTCGCCTGTCAATATACTACTAACAATACCGAGAATAGTTTTGGTCTTCCCAGTACCAGGAGGACCTTGAATCAAAGAAAATCCTGTCGAAGCAACTGTACCAGCAATAGCGACAGCTTGCGATTTATTGACATCAAAAGTGGACATCATCTCTGCGATTTTAAAATCATCATATTCAGGTGGTGCAGTCGCTCTACCTTCGAGAATCTGTCTTGATAACCAATAGTTTGAAAGCCCTGCCAATGCGGAGTATTCACGTTCTATAGTTGTCATTGGCATTATCTTCATACCCATTAGCTCAGTTCTTGGTGTTAGATAACTTAACATGGGCCCTTCCGGAACAACACGTATAACCAAGTCAACATGCTCTGCACTATTTTTTACTTCTTTGATCTTAGCAAGACAAGATGATATAAGGGGACTTTTCAATGTTTCCCTAGCACCATCGATGCTTTTAACTCTCATATGTGTAGGCACAAAAGCCAAAAGCATTAAATCAGACTCACCAAGCCTAGTGTCGAGTAACTCGCTCTTTTTCACAGATGCGAAAACTTCAAAGAACCCATCGCAAGTAGTTCTTGTACCCATAGTAACCTTGAAAGGTATTTCTTGTGACATTTGCTTAGCAGATTGAATTGATTGCCAACATTCCAACATTAATAATGGTTCAAAAGTATTTTGATAATCCTCAACACTATCATAACTGTTCTTAACCTCCTTGTAAATATCTCTTTGACTATCTGGGTAATCACCAGTGCCAGAATATGACCACTTCAATATTTTCTTATAAAAAGTTTTCAAATCAATTTTTGAGATTAATCTCATGCTTTCTCGTTCCATACGTTGTTCATTGAACGAAGACAAAGCAGAATTCCTCGAGTATGCTGAGAGAACATTGATTTTAGGCTTTTTAGCGGCAGAAAGAAATAAGTCAGATGTATCAACGTCGAGGTCTGAACCTTCATCAGAAGAATCGTTCTTTTTCCTTTTGAGGGAATTCAATGAACGTCCAACAGATGGCACACCTTTTGAATTGAAACCAGCCTTTCTTGGTGGAGCTGGAGCGATACCTGAATCAACGACCGTTGTCGAAGATGAACCCAACCTCTTTGCAGCCAATTCCTTTCTTGCAATCTCATAAGCTTTCGACGCGAAAGCAGCGGCAGACGGAGCAGGTGCTGGCTCTGGTTTGCTTTCAAATTTCCCCCAATTGGTCAAAGTTGTCTGTTTACCTTTCGACATGAGAGAAGTTGGATTATACGTTGAGTTCAATCTCTTTTTCACGTCCACGACAGGTACCGACTTAGCAATAGTACCTTTTAGCTTAGAAGCATCGAATTGAGCCTTCAGTTTAGCTGCAATATCTGCTGCCGTCTTGGTTTCACGATATCCTTTCGAATCCTCAAGAATCTTCTCAACCAATGTAGGGTTGAATTCTTTAGCCTTGGAAATGATCTCTAGTCTCTGTTGCTCATTCAATTTATTGTTATATTTTCTAGCTTGAGCACCATAGTTTGCAAGTGCTGCAACAACATCGTCACCAAAGGGTAAGTCCAACTCAGTGGCTAAAGCAATGGCTTTGAAAATCAAATTCACACAAGACCTCAATAAAGCAAGATCCCCCAATCTCAACCACACCAACATATGGTTCAAAGTTTTCATAACGACTCCGAATAATTCCTTGGCTGAATCTGGTTTACCTTTGAAGACAATCTCAACCGTCATTTTATAATTATCAATAAAAGAGTGACTGATATCCAATGTGTCACGAGTAAAATTAAGTAATGTAAACACCGAATATTGATTAGCCCACTCTAAAGTATATTTGTACACAAATTTCAAAAAATACCACGAAACATTCCAAAATATCTTTAAAGAATGTCTTTCATCTTTTTTCAAATTGTCTGCGTCTATGAATAACCCACTGATGGGATCAAACAAACACGTTACAATATCCATTAAAAACCTGATGGACCTTGGACATGGTTCATAAAAATGCGTCTCACATAACTTTAGCAAAGCAGTAGTCATCGCAGTCAAACCCAACACAATATTCTGGTTCAAAAGAGCTTTGGTACCTTCCAAACGCCCTTCAACGTCATAAGCCTGATACAAAATATTAACCACTGCCTGGTATGTACCTTGATGAGCTGATAGCAAACACGACCATAAACTTAAAAGAACAGAAGCATCGTTGAACATATTTTGCAATGCCTCAGGGTTGCAGTCTCCAACTTTTGATAAAATTTCATTTAAGTATGCGAGAATTGATGCAACATCTCTATTATGTCTAGCCTTTCCAGAAGCTAGCGCTTCGGGAGTCGTATTGTTTTTGTTAGCTTGCTTTTCTGATATCTTTGAGATAGGACGAACATCAACTTCTGTTGAGAACAGAATAATACCATTAGAACTTTCCAAACTTTTCATAATCTCGGTTGCAAGAGGGATATCATCAACGACCATGGTCCTCAGCAAGCTTTGCCATATGGCTGGAAATAATTCATTCAATGTAGGAATTTTCGATTTGGATAATAGGAAAGCGTTGTCGGATAAGACAAGCATGTCATACTTGATACATGCGGATATCAATTGAGTAGCAGTCAGCCTGGTTTTATCAGCTAGATTGACCAGTGATTCCTCCTTTAAATCGGGTTTAACACCTTCCCCACTACCTGCTAATTTGCAAACCAATTCACATCTAGCTTCAACAGCACTTCTCGCATCTCTTCTCATCACCAACTCCACAGATTTTTGCTTTCTGTGTATAGTAGGATCCATATATAAAGCTTGGCTCAATAAAAAACATCCAAGAGTGTAAAGGAAATCATTATTTGGATTCTCGACAGGTGCTGTCAGATACGTAATATAAGATGGAAGCGCAGCAAGCTTTTGACCAAGTAGAAATACACCCATTCTAACACAAGCCTCTTGATAATGTGAACTTTTCAAAGAGTCAGTTAATGCTCTCATCCAAAATAACATGTGGCCCAATGATGGAGCTTTTTCAACAGCTTTGTCATCTTGTGTTTCCACTCTGAGCGAAGAAAGGTATTTTAGGAAATTTGGATTACCCATTATTGTATCTAAGAAATTTGTGTAAATGAAGCCATCAGTATGGGTCCAAAATTCTGAGCCGAGCTTGATCAAGAAAATTTCAAAAGCCTTTAGCAAAAAAGGTAATGGAGTTTCTAAGAATGCAAAAAGATTATTACTCAATACTCTCACCAAATTAAAATAGTGCAAATTGTGAGCTTTTGACATGACTGAGATATCAACTGGCTTTATAATTTTTTCAATAGTTTCCTTTTCTAGTATATCAAACAAAAGAATAATGTTTCTCCAGAAAAGCACACAATTATTGGTATCAAAGAAAACAGGATTTTGAATTCTGTACATATGAATATTAAACTCTTCGATTACACAAGAATTGAATTCTTCTGGTTTGACCAATTTAGTTGTTTTAATCTCAGCAACACATTTGATAGCCCATTCTCTTTCAAAATCATTCCCTTCAAAAAGTAAATATATGATTCCAGGAGTTAACGTACCAGCAGATTTTGGAAAGGCATCAAAGCTATTCAAATACAGGAAAATAGAGCTGAAAAGTTCCTTCAATCTTGGGGTTGTTCTAAACATACAAGGGGCAAGCATGCATTCTGATATAGCGAAACCTATTTCAGTAGATAATTGAATCTTTTGTTTGTTTTCGAATGCTTGTTGACAAAGTCCAGCAGCTTCAGCTAATTTTGGTAATAATCTTGCTGATTCCCATACAGTCATCAAGTCGATGACTTTATTGATAGTATCCAAAGGAACATCTCTGTGAATAGCGAATTTTTCTCTCAATTCTATTCTAGCCTTGTGAAACTCCACTATGCATTTCTGACAAGTATCTAGACAGTTTGCAACTCTTATTTTGAACCAGTCAGGGTCTTCTGGGAATGAAAAAAGAATCAAGCAATGACTTGCTAAAGGATTCACCAACGCATCGCAGAATAGATGTTGACCGGGCGGTAATTGTATGATATATTGAGCTGATTCTTGCAAAGTTGTGGTTTGCAATTCTGTGTTAGAAGGGTCTTGATTGGATTTATCGATTAGGTCATATATATGCCTCAACTCTTCAGGCACAACCTGTTCATTCGAGGTTGCTGACATGATTCGTGTTGAAACACTAGTTTAAAAGTCAATAATATGGAAAGCGCAACAGTTCACTCCATATATGTTTTCGATAGTATAAGTATCCTCTCCGATTATCTTGAGTTGGATGGAGATCGTGGAAACACTTTTAATTGCTGTAATTAAAGCAGTGCGAGCGAGTATCAACTCTAATATATATGTTATATATGTTAATTGGATAAAAACAGGTATAGAACACTCTTTCTGGTAGACGTTGAGCCGACTCAGGAGAATGAATTCTGTGCAGGCGAACAGACGCTCGAAGTAAAATAAAACAAAAATTTATTTTTGATCAATTAATCGCGTTGTGTGTACTGGACAATGCACGACGCTTTCTTGACAGTTAGCTTTTCGCTTTGGCGCTTAACAAAGTTGACAACTAAATTAGCCGCCAACTCATAAAACTCAAATTATTGAAATTTGAACCTTTCAGCCTTTCTGCATTGTAACTTGTTCAAACTCCTTG
Organism: Cephaloascus albidus; assembly: GCA_030575015.1. NCBI lineage: Eukaryota > Fungi > Ascomycota > Pichiomycetes > Serinales > Cephaloascaceae > Cephaloascus > Cephaloascus albidus. The sequence continues at coordinate 52,387 of JAJMGN010000236.1, read as the reverse complement.
AAACTTCCAGTTAGCTCTCCTCTGACCAGATGTGTGGCAAAACAGCAGAAATTCATGAGTAAATAAAGTGCTGCTTTCTTGTTGTTACGAGCCCTGCATCGCCATTTGGCGTATAATCTGTCGATCGAATAGCGGGAACAAGTTACAATTTACAGCCTGAAATCTGGTGTTTCTGGCGGCAAAAAGACCTGTTCAATTTCTGCCAACAACAAATTATATTCATCTTAACTGTTCTAGGGACCAATCTATAAGTATGAGGTATGTTATCCAGCGTGTGCTCTCCTAACACACACCCTTCTTCCATTCGAGAAACGAGTCCGTTTCCATCTCATTGTTGTGATTTGAATCTCAACGCCTTTTCGTCATTTCCCTACTCAAAATAATAAATAAATACTAATCATCTTATCTAGTGGGAAATTTGTTAGAGCTTCCAAATACCGTCATGTCTTTGGGCAGTCAACCAAGAAGGAATTATGTTATGAAAACTTGAAAATAACTAAAAACGCTTGGGATTCGAATATCATCAAGTCGAATGGTAAATACTTATCTGTCAACTGGGACGCCTCCGGTGGCGGTGCTTTTGCAGTTATCCCAATTAACGAAGTTGGTAAAGCTCCAGACCAAGTTCCATTGTTCAGAGGTCATACTGCTCCTGTTTTGGACACCGACTTCAATCCCTTTGATGACAAGTCTTTAATTAGTGCTTCTGATGATGGTAAAATATCAGTTTGGGAAATTCCTGACGATTTTTCATTCCACAATTACGTTGATGCTAATGATGAAATCAAAGATGTTGCCCCAATCAAGAAACTCACGGGACATACACGTAAAGTTGGTCACGTCAAGTTCCATCCAATCGCTAAGAATGTATTTGCTTCAAGTTCAAATGACTACTCTGTTAAAATTTGGAATCTTGAAACCGGTAAAGATGAAATCACACTTCAGCATAAAGATCTCATCACATCCTTCGCTTTCAACTACAATGGTTCTTTGTTGGCTACTTGTTCCAGAGATAAAAAAATTAGAATTTGGGACATCAGAGCTAACAAAATTATCGCTGAAGGACCAGGCCACGGTGGTGCAAAGTCTGTCAGAGTGACTTGGTTAGGTAATACCAATAGAATTCTTACAACTGGGTTCTCAAGATTATCAGACCGTCAAATAGGTATTTGGAACACTGAAGATATCGCTGCTGGTCCTATAGGTGGATTCTATGTTATCGACTCATCATCAGGTATTTTGATCCCAATTTACGATGAATCTACCTCAATATTATACGTCGCTGGTAAAGGTGATGGTAACATTCGTTATTATGAATACGAAGCAGATGAGCTTCACGAAATCAGTGAATATCAATCTACTGATGCTCAACGTGGGTTTGCAGTTGCTCCAAAGTACTCTGTGAACATCCGTGAAAACGAAGTAACTAAAGCTTTCAAAACTGTTGGTGATACGTCTATTGAACCTATTTCATTTATCGTTCCAAGAAGATCTGAAACATTTCAATTTGATATTTATCCGGATGCTCCTTCAGATAAACCAGCTTTAACAGCTGAAGAATGGTTTAGTGGTAAAAATGCTAATGGTCCTATATTAGTATCTATGGAAAATATATATGAAGGTACTGAACCTACCTTCAAGCAAAACGAATGCACAATCTCGCAGCCAGAATCTCAATCTACTCAACCTGTTAAGAAAGAAGTTGTTAAGGATATTTCACCGGCCCCTGAACCAGCTCCAGCTGCCGCTGCCGCTGCGACTGCAACATACATCAAACCAAAGAGCCAAGTTGATGATTTATTAAATAAGTCTGAGGTGAATGATTTAATTAAAAAAGCATCTTCCTTAGATGATGAAAATGATGTTGAAGAAACTAATGATACATGGGAAGAGGAAGAAGCTAAGCCAAAAGTTGCACCAACATCTGAGCCAAAAGTTGAGCCAAAGGTGGACTTCGAAGTAGAACCAAAAGAAATCAAGATTCAAGAAAAGGCTCAAGTTTCCACCACATCATCTGAACCAGAACCACAACCCGAATCAGAGCATAAACCAGAACTCAAACCAGAACCTAAACCACAAACAGTCAAGGAAATGACCCCAGAGGCAAAGCCAGAAATCGTCACAGATACAAAGAAAGATGACAAAACCGCCAGTCCATCTAGAATCCCAACCTTAACCCCAACAAGTACACCAGCATCTGCAGCCAAGGGACCCGTCACATTGAAAGGTACTGTCGAAAAATTGGCTACATTAGTTGAAAAATTAGAATCTCAAATCTCGAAATTAAGTGTATCAAATTTGGAAAAAGATGAGAGATTATTAGCTTTAGAAGATAAAATCTCTCAATTGATCAAGAAATAAAAGACTTTGGTTTATATTTTGGTTCGATATGCTTTGTCATGATACATTTCTCATAGACATTTTTTTTGAATTCCCTGTTTGTTTAGTATAATTTTGTTTAGCAATGTATGATTACATTTCATTATCATATATCAATCATGTAGATATATATCAAGTAAGTCATGAGGGAGTATATTATCATGATCAAGCGTTGCACTAGTGCTGGACGTATCAGTTTTCACACTTTAAATCACAATTAATTAAATATACATCGACGTATACCGCGTACTCATGATGCATTGCATGCCTAACTAGCTAGCGGTGTTATTTAATTAATGATTATTTACAAGCTCACAATAATTTTAAAATAACTTATAATTGTAACAACGTTCGTAATCTAATAAAATAAAGTACTGAATTAAATCAGCATAAAAAAAAGGTATCTAGTATAAACTAACTGTGCAAAATCTAAAAAAAAACATTAAAAGATAGCTTAAAAAAAAACCATAATCCGCCTAAGTGTTCTTAATATCATAAAATTTCTTTAAAATGAGACCAATCAAATTGTTGGTATCAAACAAAGCCATCCCATCAAACATTTCAAAACTTGATTTGTTTTCATACTGCAAATTCAATAAATCATCCAAACTAATCTTATTGAAAGCACCTGCAATATTCACAGAGCCACTAGCAGCTTCAACTGAGAATTTCCCAGCCTCGTTACAATTGAACATAAGCTCCAATTTGGAGGAAGTTGCAAGTCTCTGTGCCATGACTCCCTTAACGTCGAGCAAAATACCTTGATCCATCAATTTCTTGACGTTATATTTATAGGAACCAAACTTGGGTAATCTACCGGTTTTTCTTAATTCTCTATGATAGAAGTATTGTTTGGTTAACACCGGGATGAAGTTCAAGATCTTTCTATCTTTGGGCTTGGATTGTAATTCAGATAACATGGTATCAATGTATTTATTGTAATCATTCAACTGTTTAGTCAAAAATCTTTCCTTCTCAAGAAGTTTATCATTTGTCGTGGCAGCAATATCCAATTGATGTTTACGAGATAACCTTTGGTCGTGATTAGTCCTAATATCAATGGCAATCTGGTTCAATATTTCTTGGAATGAATTCTTTCTTGTCAACTCTCCTAATTTTTCCAATTGTAATATAATTTCTAAAGCCATTCTTTTGAGATCATGGTAGGTTGATTTGCTCAAATCACCCAAAGAAGATTCGGCATATGGTCTCTTGCTATTTGTATTATTTTGCAACTCTTTTCTCTCCTTCATAATAATCTCTTTGAATATGTATTCATGTTCAGGTTTGATCTTAGAAATCAATAGCTCTAATAAATCAGAACCTTTTTGAACTCTGATAATGTATAAAACAGATCTCTTACTTTGCATGAATAAAGACTTAATCTTTGAGTCAGATAACAGATCCTCTTTCGTAGAAGGATTCAAGTTCAATACAATTTCACCCAATTCACTCAACTTCACCAAATCCGAAGGAGAGTTGGAAACTTTGGTCAATTTACCTAAACATATCTGGAGAGAATCGTCATGAGCAGGAGCAACAATATCTATTTCTTCACGAATTAATTTGTGGATACTAATCATATCACTCACTCTCATAGTCAATGTAGGTCTATCATGATTCACAATGTCATCATAATCGCTCATCTTGTATTCCTCTTCCAAATCAGCAACACTAATCAACTGCTTAATGATTTGGCGAACATTATCCAATGAAGATGTAACATAATCGTTTAAAGGTTGTAAAAATGTATCAGAAAATGGTCTCATTGAAAAAACTTGTAAGAGAACTTTCGCAAGCTGTAAAAGATTTTCTTTTGACCTTTTGTTGGAAACTGAAGCATTGAATGGGTCCTTCGTGATGATACCATAGTTTTCTGGAGATGTCAAGATCGTTGAAATGTAATACTTGATAAATATTATACCAGCAACAGAAAGATGATGTTTTTCAGTTTTATCTGGGAAATTATGCGATGATAAGTAATATGCTCTTTGACATAAAACCTTTATATGAAGTGGGAATCTTTGGATATTTCTTTCTATACTACTCAATAAAGCAGAAGCATATTCTCTTAAACCCATCAAATTGTGAACAAACTTTTGAGAAGTTTCAGGATCCTTTATAGCAATTTCAGGAGGTGCATGGTCAGGTCTCGATAGTTCACCAGTTCTTCTAAGCTCTCTTTCAACACAACCAGAATAAATAATGGATGGATCAGATTCGAAATCTAACTCTTCGTTATCAACAACATTGACAACAGCCTTCCCCAACAAGCTTTTCAAGAATTGTCTTTGATGAGATTGATTATTGAAGTTTAATAAAGAATCAATCCAAAAGGATTTGTTTTGTTTAGTGAAATCAGATATTGCAGAGCATCTCTTAACATCGTTCTCCATTAAATTAATCATCAACTTGACAAAAAAGTACTCTTCTCTTGAATGTTTGTCTAATGATGGGTAGTCAATTCTGTATAATTTCATGATAATAGATTCTATCTCTTTGACTAATTTATCATTTTTGTCAATGGAGTTGAACAATCTAATGAAGTAAATTGGTTTAGTTTGCAAGACATAAAACAATGTTTGATATAACTCTATTCTGTCTCTGGAAGGTTTATTTAATGTTTGTAGCTTATCTTGAGATTTAGATGAAGTAGCTGGTTTGGAAGATTTGTACTTATTCTTATGCTTGACAAACTCTTCGATGGTAATCTTATTTTTAGCCAATAAGCCTAATTTAACATCTAAACTTTCAGTTTGTTGCTCCAAGTCTTCATTATGCTTAGATTTTTCAATTATCGAATCCTTCAATTTTTGCAACATAATTTCTTCATTATAATCTAATTCATTTTGGGTCAAAAGATTTGCAAATCTTCTAATCACTGATAATGGTGGATTCTTCATGGTGATAAGAGACTTATATGCATTTTTGAAACCAGAAGTTTTTATGAAACCTTGAATAGTTATTACCTTATCGATATTATCATCATAATGCTTCCAGATGGCGGCTTGCTCATTCCTTAATAATTTACCCTTGGCAATAGCCTGAAACTCAACTATATCTGTGATGTTATCATATAAATCATCTAGTTTGATATCAACTTTAAACCTGCCCAAAATCCCCCTTATCAAAGATTGTAACTTAATCACAGATTTTTCTTCACTTTCAACATCTTGCTCTAAATAGTGCATCTTGCTTCTGAATAAAATACCTCTTATATTTGCAAAAAATTGGTTCAATTGTGACTCTTGATAATATAATGTAATCAAAATATTGTTGAATAACTTTCCTCTCGATATAGCACCACGACCAATACTTTGAAGCTCTTTGATTTTCTTCACATTTCTATTGACCACTAATTTCGTTTTTTGAAAGTGATTTCTTGTTCTGTTACCACGTATAACGTTTTGAAGTGTCATAATTTCTGATCCACAATCTCTGAGACTACGAATTGATGCCCTCAACTTAGTTCTAGCAATAAACCCACGAGCGACGTCTTGAAATTTTCTAATTGAAGGTTCTGACAAATTATTGTTGACAACAGTAGTCATAACTTTTTTGTTAATTGGATTCATTCTTATGATGGATTGCAATTCAATAATTTGACTTGTAGCTAATCTAAATCTAGCATTGTCATTTTTGATCTTATTGCGTACAAGATAACCACGAATAGCTGATTGAGTATCTATAATGTTTCTTTCACGGTTACCAGCTTTGCTCAAAGATTTTTTCATATCATCTCTTTCAAGTGAACCTCGTATGAGGGTTTGTAAATTAATTATGGCATCTTCGTATAAGCTCAAAGACAATCTTATGCGATGAACGCTATTTCTAGCTCTTTTACCTCTAATTGCTGCTGTTAAGCTGGTCACTTCATCTGAAAACGATCTTATCATAATTCTATCAATAAACATTCTATAACGGAATATGGAACCTCTAGAAAGTGCTTGGATCTTAATGATACTATCCAAATATCTGGTTGGATCCAAACCATCATATCTTGTATCTCTGATGGATAGATCTTCTATTGGTGGTAACTCAATTTCCTGCACTACTTCTTCTTCTTCACTCTCATAAACTTGTGTTTCTTCATATTCTGGTTCGGATTCTTCCACTAACAGTTCTTCAGATTCTGATTCAGGTTCAGGTTCTGGCTCAGACTCAGGTTCAACTTCGGATTCACTCTCAGGTTCAGGCTCGGAAACTTCAGATTCTTCTTCACTATTATCATCACCGCCGATTGTTGCGAAATTTGGTAGACCAATTCCTAGGAGACTTCTTTGTGATTGATTTATATCACTATCGCTGAATTCTAATTCTCCGACCAAGTTTTTCATCTTTGGGGCACGTTTCTCCGAGCTCAATATGAATGATAAAGCATGTAAACAAAACCATACTTTTGGGATATTCTTCTTATCATATAAATCTGTAAGTTCAAATCTAAACAAATCTGGCATACCAACAAAGTCTAATAATTTGAAAAAGTAGTTGATATTCTCGGTGTGTCTATATTGTAATCTTTCACTCAAACAAACAGACTTCACAAATTGTGGCTTGAAGACCTTTGTCAACTTTGCTAAAACAATACCATTTCTGATATACTCAATCAATTCGACAGGAGTTGGTATTTGTTCTCCAATACATTCTTCTATCCATTGTTTGGCGGCTGCTATACGACATAAATATTCATATCCTTCACCTTTCTTTCCACTGAACACAATTTTCTTCTGTTGAGGTGATGCAGCAGGTGTAGATGATGAAGATGAACCCATTACAGAAGACTTCAAGTTATTTCTGAAATCTCTCTTTGTATATATAGGCTCTTCATCTTTTTGTGGTTCTTTCTCTTTTTGGAATACAAGTCTTTTGACAGGCGAAATGGAATCTGCATTTGAGGTACCCCTTGAGTGCCTTGTTGGTGTTGTAGGATTGCTATTATAGGTACTGTTTCTCAAATTTTTCAATGGACTAGGTGATTCTTTTTGATTGTTATGATTGAAGTTCAATGTAGATTGAGACTTTGGACTCAATAGATTGGAATCGTTCTCAAATCTTGATTTGAACGAAGAAACAGTAGCACTAGTTGAATCAAATTTGGATCTCAATAAGTAAGTTTTATTTGGAGTCGTCGGAGAGTTCGCATTCAATTCTGAAGCTAATTTATCTAAGTTATCAGTCTTTTTGAATCTTGGAGGAGAGTTGAATCTTGATGAAGGTTGTAAAGGCTTCAATGGTTCAACATTTTGTTCACCCAAGGATTCCAAGTATCTTGAAGCTATTCCCTTGCTTGGAGAACTCATCTGAAATTATCTCAAGTAGTGATTTGGGTGGTTTATCAGCAGCTTATTGGGAGGATGGTAGATTGTATATAGGCGAGCCTCTTTTGAAGATTATTATAAAATGTTAATTTAGATATGTAAATATAGAAATCAACGTTTGAGATAAAATTTCAAAACAAAACAGTGCTCATCTTTGGTCCTATGTTCGCTTTCCCAATGCGGAAAGAAGTAAACAAACAAACTTTAAAAAATTGTTTCGTGTAAAAATCAATTCTTTCCATTACCTAATGCTTATGTCAGTCACCACTAAACTGTTGACTAAGCAATTATTTTTCTGTTCTCGTGAATTTGAACATGAGAAATCTGAGAAAGCAAAATATTAACCGTTATAAAACCATAAAGGCGATTCGATATCCAGAGCTGATTTCTGATTGCAGCAGAGACACGTTTACACCCAGATCGCCTTCAGAAGACTCAAGCGACTTAAGAATCACGGTCTGGTTTCTTTTCTTGCCATTCATTAGGCCTTTTCAGTGTTTAAACGTTCATGTCAATATCATCACATAATATCAAGGCAACCATCCCGACATTTTTGGAAACATTTCATCAACAGACTTGTGAACTAATTCGAAAATGGATTGTCATTCCAGGTTAATAAGTTCAACATATAGCAGCTCAAAGATCTCACATTCAAGTGAAAGCAAATACACTATTTTTTTGCAATCAAATGAATATTATCACTTCATTGACGCCAGATTGGATGAAACTTATATAAAAGCAGACTACATTATCAAATTTCTTTCACATAAATATTTGCCTTCACCCCCGCCGCATTTCAATTATCCTCACGTATATCATGACAAATATTTTTCAGTCTTTGACTTGAATTTACCATGTGTGCTAGAATCAGAGTTTCAGTACATGTACATGAGTCTATTATCATTCATAGTATATACGAAACCTGCGTACTATTTCATTAGTGAAGGTGAAATCTGTGGGGATAGAGAAACTAATGAGCAAAAGTGCAAAAGAGTTATCATAAATGTTGGTTTGCTATCTCTATTTGCAAGGTCTATGGATATAGAAAAGGATGATGATATTCCAGAAGTGTTGATGGCAATGCTAGCTTTGTTTGGTCAGTTTTTCTCAATCAAACAGAACAATCCAGATTCCAATAAGATTTTTGATTTATTTCCTGAAGAAAGTATCTTTTTCACTATGTGTTTGCTAATAAGTCAAAATAATAATAACACCTCTTTTGAAACTTTCAAGCAGACAGCCAACATTGCTTTCAAAAAAGTTGATACCAAAATTGCAACTCCACACAAAAGATTATTCATGAGCTGCTATAAAAAAAACTTGAAAGATACCCTAACTGCTTTGAAGAAAATATTTCCTTTTCAAATTTTGCGGAAAAGATTAATTGATTTCGTGGATACAATATATGAATCATTGTTAACAGAAATTAATGAAAAGATACAGACGAATCAAATGGACGAGCTACCTTTGAAGGAAAACTACCTCAAGTTGAGTAATGAGCAATTGAGAGAGCTTACAATAGCTGAACAATATCAAGGTATATACACTGAAAGAATTTTGTTTCGATCAAGAGAAAAAGCAGATCAAATTGTTCAGACTGACGAGACCTATGACTTCCCTACAAGGATCATTTTCAAAGAATCAAAACCCGAAATCATTCCTCTGATAAATGAACTAGATACTACTAACATTGACGTTACTGGTATTCTTAGTCTCAGTGAAAAGGTTTCCAAGCAAACACAAACTTTGATATCTTATAAAGATAAAGACAAAGTATCTTCAAAGAGTTATATTACTCAAACTGATGATAGTTTTTTGAATAGACCAAAGCTCGTTGATGAGACAGTTCAAACCGTTAATTCTAATAAAAGCATCTCAGTCCAGACGGATACTGTTAATATACCCAAAACCAGGCAGATGTCAACGCAGACCGAAGAATTAGAGCTTGTTAAAGTGAACTGTTGCAATGGTAATCTCAATGGAACATGCAATGCAAGAAAAGATGCTGACAGCATTGCCATTGATGATAAAGAAGCCGGAACTGAAAACTGGACTCAGTATAACGTTGACCAATTTCAATTCATGTTACAGAATAGACTATTGAGACAGTTGCTAAAGATGAAAGAGGATGAATTGAGTCAAAAGACTAAATTTATAGAATCTTTAAAACCTGCAAAAGAGGAAGAATTAATGGTTGACGAAATGGATGCATTTGTACCGTTAGTTGAAAAACGTGATAAAAGATATAGACTAATTGAAGAAACTTTAGAGAAAGATACATTTGAGAAAAGTCAAGTTAATATATCTTCGTTATTGAAAGGTGAAACTATGGAATTAGATGACCCTGAGTTTAAAGCTATAATGTATGCAGATTCATTTAATTACAAACATGCTGATAAAGACAAGATTAATGATATTGAAGGCATTTTAAGTGAAACTAAAGATTTCTCTGTCCCACCTCCTTCTCCAGATCCGGTGCTAAAAAAATTTACAGAAGAAGCAGTAGTTGATTATGTTAAAAAGAAACGAATCACCAAATCAAAACCAAATGAGTCCGAGAAACCTGATAAACTCAATAGGATAGGAGCACCGTCGTTCAATTCATTACTCGAGTCCTTTTTTGAAGCACAATTGAGGGAAGGCGAAGAACGGTACAAAAAAACACATACTTTATCATCTCCAAAACTTCCGGAACTTCTAGAAGAAATGCCACCACCTAAAAAATTGAAATTGAACGCTGACATCCCGCCCAAGACTGACTACTTAGACAAAATCATGCAAGAAGATAAAACAACTGCCGGTAGTGATGAAATAGATGAAGACATGGGTAAACCATTCAAACCTGTTAATATCTGGACTATATTATCAAATTTGCAAGTTGGATATGACACATCGTACGATTCATCCATGATTTCAAATAGTGATATCAGACAACGAATGAATCCTCTTCCGCCTTCTCCGATGCCCATACAACCTACACATACTCCAAGTGGATTGTTCAATGGACAACCTCTGTATAGCTTCAATGGTTATAGTGCTGGAATATCTGCTCCTACTTATCCAGCTGTTAATGGAAACACATCAATACGTCCCGCATACCCTTATACCATTAGCAATATGAATATCCCACCCTCTACGGTGGCGCATGGAGCGACTCCGTTGGTGAATGGGCTTACACCGTTAGAAGACTACATACAGAGAACCAAATAATTAACTTTTTAATTTTCTCTGATTTCTGATTTGTGCCAATAGTTTAAATATGTATTATAATAATTTCAAAAGCGTGGGATTCTTATTGTTTAGTAAAAAAAATATTTCTGTAATTATCAGTCTAGGTTGCAGGTCTCGAGTTTTAATTTTTCTTGTATATTGGGGGATAATTGGCCATCTTCAAAATCATTTATCCATGCGAACAGCTTGTCCTCTTCAATGAAATCAAAATGTGTATTTTTTTTAAGTTTAGTAGGCCAGTTGAAATCATCAATCTCAACTTGATCAATTTGCTTATTTTCACTGAAAGGGTATTTCCCAATCTTTAAATGATCACAGTTTTCAATTATTGCTTTATTGTTCCCGACACTGAGTAATATCGTTGAATGTCTGATGTTGTGAAGGCGTAGTTGATGACATTTTACTATCAATATAACGTTGGTTAGATCATTGACAAATGTTGGACCATCTGATACCAAGTGAATTATGGACCTTGTTGAGTTTTTCAAGTGTATTGATCCTTGTGAGTTTGCAGCATTTGTGACTATTATTGACGATGTTATGTTTTGTATTAAAGCGTGTTTGTTTGATTGATTTATCGTTAGCTTGTGATTATTCAATGAGTCGACAATTGGAGTTTCTGTTTCATTTGAGGATGGAACTGTTGTAGAATTGCTGGCTGTGTGAGATTTTGACTCACTGGAGATCCTATTAGCTTCAGAATTGATATTGGATCTTGATTTGAAGTTGAATTTCTTTTCTTTGAAGGTCAACAGTTTATCTTCCAGCATCTTAAGCAAAGCTGTGATGTGTTCTGAGTATCTTCTTTGGTCGTAAGAGGGCAATCTGTCCACACATGTCTGAATGGAATTGCTCAAATCAGAAACTTTTGTCTTTATCAAGATAAGATCCTGTTTGCTTGTAGCATTGGATATGAGATACTTCAATTCTGGTGTGTTAGTCGTGCTTTCTATTCTGGAGCCAAGCTTTCATTGAGGGACACTTACCGTTGTTGGCATCATTAAATAGCAGGAAAACCACGTTTGTGTCTAGCAGCTCTGGAGACAGTGCGAGCTGTCGTATTGCTTCAGACATTGAGCACCTGTTAATTCCTCTTTCTAATCTTGTAAGTTGAGATGATTGAAGCTCATCATGACGATGAGTATGATCTATTTTGTTCATATCGAATCTCTGCGACACACGACGAAGAGAGAAAGAGAACATGCTGCAAAATTCACCAGAAAGTTCATGAATATAATTGAAATTTTGTAGCTTCAAAATGTCTGGAATACTGAACCATTTCACCAAAGGATCAGATGACTGAAATATCACAATTTACAAGTTCTTTTGACTAAAATCGCCAGAAAACTCAGAAAGTTCAAAAAACGATAATTTGGCTGTTTCCCAATTGGGAAAATTTTCGAGATTTTAACCAAATTTTGGAATTGCACAACGTCCCAATTTTTCCAAACAGAAAATGTTAATTTACAATTTCAATATTTGATGATAAATAATCAATACAAATATAATTGCAGAAATAATAATGAGTCTTTGAGTGTGGAAGTTTTGGATTGGAGACCTCCTTCTTATAAATAATGCAGACTTATTGATTTTTGTGAAGCTCTGCTGCAATTAAGAAGGGGTCGCGAAAACATGTTGTGATTTGGAAAGACGTTGTACTGCACATTAGGGACTCCATTCTGGTCATGAGCAGTTATTATAGCACATCATGAAGACATCCCAGACCACATTTATGTAATCTCTGTCTACTATCTAGGTAGTTATGAACAGCAGCCGTCAATTCAATTCAGCACTTAATCCATAGTTGACATCTGAAATTACGTCTGTAGTAAGTCAAGCTTACCTTAAACTTATGTAATCACTAGATGTGTCTTGTCTTCTATAGTGGGAACCTTTTTTCAAGTGACAAAAAGCTGAAGTTGTCTTTTGAATCCACTGAAATAGTGATTCTCTCACTGGAATTCTAGCTTGTAGTCTTGTTACCACCTGGCAGACTGCAGCCCTCAAATCCCGAAAAGTCTCGTTAAAAATGCTGCAAACTGGCTGCAAAACTGTGATTGTTGATTTTTCCAGATATCAAAAAGTTTCGGTTTTGGGCAAATAAAAATATCTGAAAATTTTAAATCAGCTGAAGAACAAACCACACTGCCAAAAACAAACAACAAAAACAGGATGGCACAACAGGAGATAGACTTGGGAATCACTGCGGACATGCACGTCCACTTGCGTGACGGTAAGATGATGGCCTTAACAGCTCCAACAGTCAGAGATGGTGGTGCTTCTATCGCCTATATCATGGTTAGTATTCTTTTTTTTTGGATCTTTACACTTTGAATGGTACTAATAGTCAGCCAAATTTATCTCCACCTGTCACAACAATAGAAAGGGTCGTTGAGTATAAAAAAAACTTGCAAGACTTGGCTCCAAAAACAACCTTTTTGATGTCTTTTTATTTATCTCGTGAATTGACTCCACAATTGATCGATGATGCCGCTAAAATAGGTGCTATCCAAGGGGTCAAATGCTATCCTGCTGGTGTCACCACCAACTCCTCTGCAGGTGTTGATCCAAATGACTTCACTCCATTCTATCCAATTTTCGAAGCTTTACAAAGAAATAATTTGGTCTTGAATTTACATGGAGAAAAACCATCAACTAACGACGCAAAGGAAGATATACACGTTTTGAACGCCGAACCTGCTTTCTTACCAGCTTTATTCAAATTACATCAAGATTTCCCAAACTTGAAAATTATCTTGGAACATTGTACCACCAAAGCTGCCATTGACGCTATTGATAAGATCAATTCTGAAAGACCAGCTGGCTCCCCTATCAGAGTCGCTGCTACAATTACTGCTCACCATTTATCGTTAACTATCGATAGTTGGGCCGGTAATCCAATCAATTTCTGTAAACCAGTCGCTAAATTACCTCTTGATAAGAGAGCTTTAGTTGCAGCTGCTACTTCAGGTAAACCATATTTCTTCTTTGGTTCAGATAGTGCTCCTCATCCATTATCCGCTAAATCAACTCATGTTGGTGTTTGTGCTGGTGTTTACACTCAATCACATGCATTGGCTTATTTAGCTGAAATTTTTGAAGAAACTTCACAATTGCACAATTTGAAAAAATTCGTTAGTGATAATGGGAAATCATTCTATGAGATTAGTGATGATGATGTTATCTGTAAAGATAGAGCTGTTTTGATCAAGAAAACAAACATTGTTCCTGAAAATATTACTGATGGTGAACTTGTTGTTGTCCCATTCAAAGCAGGTGAGAAATTATCATGGGATGTTGAATGGAGATCATAATCTGCTACAAAATATCATGTAAATACCTTATGAATAAATTTGAATGAATGCATCCATATATAAGTAATTATCATAAAATACTAAAGCAAACCCAAAACAACCATAAATTTCAAATGCGGTTCATGATCAGGCGGGAAGTTACCATTCTCATCAAATACACACATACTATTGCTCTTCCAACCCCAACTTTGAGACCTATTGAACAAATCAGGCGCCGATGTGAATGAAGTGATTGCTGACCTTAGTCTTCTTGAAGGCGTATAGATAACAAAATACACAGATATTTTGGATCTTGGATCATCGTATGCTAAAAATGACCGATCTGATATATTGGATGCAAGTGATTTCTGTGTTGTTGAATCTGTTCTTTGAGATTCGGGTCTTATCAGCAGCGTATCCTCTTCTCTTCGATCCCTTATATTGAATGATGTATCACCTTCAAACTCATCATCGTTGACAGTTAAATTCTCAAGAATGTCAAGGTTTGGATCTCCATCTGTTCCGCCCATGTATTCAGTATCCGGATTAACATAGCCTTCATAATATGGGCCCTCGTTAGTTGAGTTAGTTGGATAATTGGGCCCATTAACGAAAACGTCTGGATTTATGAGACCGTTTTTAGATGAAGATGGGCTTGATGCTCTGTGTAGGTATACTCCAACTTGATATCCTTTCTTTTTATTGTTTTTAACTTTTTGTAAATACAAGTTCCAGTAGGAACCAGTATACCAAAGCGTCTTGGCATACACTCTTTTCCCACTGCTTAGTTTCGATACGTTTGCAAACGCTATTGAAAATCTGAAAGGAGGTGTCTTGGTGAAACTAGCAAATTTCTCTCGCGGGATATCAGTATCCTCTGCGATTTTACCCTCGAATGAATCAGATTGGTATATTGAAGATCGCTGATGTTCATCCATGATTTGATCTAGCGAAGATGGCGTACCACAAATAGTCTCATCTTTGACTGGTATCCTAAACCATTTCGAAACATCATCTGGTTCTGTGGTGGCTGCTGTGGATAGTCCCAATATTGGCGAGCCGGAACTGGTCACTATCTTCCTTTGCAAACTTATTTGTTCCCATAATGCATCTTTCAATCTTGCTGAATCAACGTAAGGAAAGTTTTCCGGATCTTTTGAAGTTTCCAAGAAATTCAATTGTTCTGCAGTTAAATGACAAAAATGAATACCATTATTCAAAGCATCTTTCAATATTTGTAATTTCTCTTCGTTAAAGTCTTGATCCAGCGTACTTGTTCCATTTGATTGCACTCGTCTTTCAATCATTTTGATGAGAAAGAGACACCTGTCCCATTCTGTAGGAACGAAAAAGTAGTCAGAGGTAACAACATCAGATATAATTTCCTCAAGAATTCCATCCCATTTTTCAACTCCAGATTCCCAACCATGGGTGCATAAAACGCCTTTAACACTGTCGATTATCCTCTCACTAGCAGACCCATAATCATTAGATGTGGCAAAGGGCAAATATTGAAGAACATTGTTCATATCAAGACTTTGAATGATACTATCTGTGGCCTCACAGACCAAGTAAGGTATACTAAGATATTGACCGACTGCAATCATATTATAACCAAAAACTGATCCTGAAGTTGGATTATATGTAGTCGAGCCATATAGGTTTGCAATTGCTATCTCAAAAGCCTCTTTTGTAATATATTCATCATCAAATTTCAAATCGTGTTCAGTGAAAGTAGGATCACTCCAAGGACCATTAAACAAAGATGAGAAATAGCCGCTTCTGCTTAATATGAGTCTGTGTAAATTATAAGTCTTGCCAAAGGCCTTGATGGAAACATCAGAACAATCACCTTCGATAAAGCCTTTTTGAAACAAGAAACTGTTCAATTGCGGTATAATGCAACAACCATAAGTACAGTTATCAGTATTAGCTGATTCCTCTGGATGAGGTGCATAATCTTTGGCGGTGGAGGACATTAACGGATCAATCCAAATGGACACGACTATATGGTTCACTTTCTTCGGTGGATCCTGATTTGGTTTGGTTTGGTGTGCTCTGGTGTGGGATGGCGATGGCTTGAAAACGTGGAAATGCTGATGCTTTCTACGGTTTCAATTCTAATGAAGTTCCTCTATTTATTTATTTATCATCACGAAATTTCGCGAATTTTGCGATTTCGGGTATATACAGTAAACATAAAAATATCCCGATAATCTACATGAATTTAAAGTTAATTAATTACAATTTTATCTAACAAAATTAAATTGAGCTCCAACACCGAAAGAAACAAACTACCAAAACATTTAATTAAACAGGTCATAAGTCATTAGAAACATGAACGAACTTGAACAGGAAGAAACCAAGAAGTCACAGATTAAGGAAGACTAAGTACCAGCTGTAGCTATCCTATGTAATTCATTATTACAAATACCATTATCAGCATAAGTAGGACTGCTGAGAGCATTGTTATCCAATAACTCATCATCACTGACCTTATCGTACATCGGTACGTAATCAATATCACTATAATCATCATCAAATTGCGGCTGCTCATTGGAAGTGGTATTCGAGACCGTGTTGGTTATATTCTCTCCATTTTCAAAACTGACGGTTCGGTTGAAACTTGGAATCGGAGGCCCACTTTGTAAAGATAATAATCTATTTCTCTCCTTCTCTAACTTATCTTGATCTTCTTCATTTGATGTATTTGACGATTCCGAATTTAGCATATCACTTTGATGGAACGAGCTGGTTCTGAAATCTTCAGATGCTGGAGGTGCTGACGGACCAGGCAATTCAGTATTCATTTCCAATGTAGACTCAGAGTAGACAGGAGTCAATCTAGGTTCCGAAGGTAACAAACTTTCTTCTCGAATTCTTAACAATTCTTTTTCGGATACTTCAGGTAGAATAGGTATATTGAATCTATCATTTGTAGGTGAAGGTAAATGACGAAAATTATGAAGCGGCGATGACGAAGATGTGTGATGCCTATAAGTCATCTGTGAATCAACGTAATTCGGTATTGGTGGAGCTGAAGGTGTGATTGCTGGATGAAGTTGGGATCTTATTCTATTAGGATGGTCAGGTATTTGAAATGATATAGATGTGGATGAAGGACCACTACTAACGTTGGATGTCTGTGGAGACTCGTCATTCGGTTCACCGTTTTCATCAATTGCATTCTCAATCCCTAATGGTGAGTTATTATTCGATAATGAATTTTTCCTTGATTCTGTTAAACTTGCTTTGGAGCCATTGTTATATGATATTGGAGAAGACTCGTTTCTTTCTGTACCTACAACAACTTCCATAGTTAACTGCAAAACATTTTTCAATCTCTTTAATTTATCAGTATTTGTAATTTCTCTATTGAGACCTACCGCACTGGCAGATTTGTTGAATTCCTTATTAGTATTTGTACTTTCAAAAGATTTCCCTGAAAAGTTTACCAAAGCTTCAATGAAATATTGAAAAGATACTAATGGGCAACCAGAAATAGTAGGAAACGCATCAGCGGGTATCCTTATCGATGTGTTTAGTTCAGTTTTGAAAGTAACAGGATCAACGTATAACGGCACGACAGTTTGAACCAAATCTTTTCTAAACGATTCAACCATTAAATCTGGACCATTATCAACACGACAAATTCTGACCAACGTTATTATTATACCTCCCAAATCTTGTAATTTCTTAATATGCTGCAATGAGATTTTTATTGGAATTAATTCACCTCTCAAAAATCCTCTATGTGATATTTCCATTGATAGTCTAATTTTAGATAGCAAACTTTGTTGGTCACCTATTGATAGATTACTGCTATTACCATTTGAAATGGAATTCGGATCAGAATTAAGTGATGAAACAGTATTGAAGGAATTTAAAGTAGAGGTTGACGATACAGTCTTCAGTAATTTTTTAGGAGACTTAATCAATAAAGTTTTAGGTTTTGGTGGAGGTAACTTTGAAACGTTGATTGGACTTATCAAATTTATTAATTTTTCACATGAATAAAAAGGGTCTCTCATTTTGGTTTCCTCTTCAGAGTCGTTGGCAAACGTGTCAGATAATAAATTAATTGACGCTTTCACTAAATATGTAATTGAACCTCTTCCAAAGTCAACACTTGTGTAAATGTTTTTTGTTGGTAATTTGACGATGAACGGGAATCTGTGTTCACCTTTAGATAGCCCATTCTCTTCGTCAGGTAGGTCTAGACTGCCATATATTTTGATTGTATGATTGAATAAATGAAACTTCTTATGTCTGATATTAGTAGTAGGGCTACTTTTTATTTTAACGTAACCGCCCAATGACAAAGAAACAGATATATTGAGTAAATTTTTCTTTAGGATCAATACGATTTGGCCAGAGATCTCTTCACCAGGAAGCCATGTTCTGTGAGGTTCATCTAGAGTGATGTATAGGTCCTCTATTGAATTCAAATCTAGTTTCAAATTCTTTATAACGGCATTATTTAAAACTCTCGTCTTATTTGGAATAAATCTTGATACTGCTCGCCTCATCGGCGGCTGATTGGTGGGGTATCTAGGGATCAATTGAAGTGTAGGACAAAAGTGAAGACAGTCAGGATATAGTGTGATGTATTGGTAGCCCGTAAGTAAATCTCCTCTGAATAATTCTGCTTAGCAAAAAAAAAAAAAAGTAATATTCCAAGTTGAAAATCCAGCTGGCAACTTGGCGATTGAAGCAATGAGGAGGGTAGGAGAGCGGTGCAACTTGCAAGTGGTCCCAGTGTGAGCTTTATGGCGGAATGTGAAGATGGGCAAAAATGAGTAGAGGGCGCCAGCAGAAAAGTGTAAAGAAAGTTGTGGATTCCACGATTTCAATGAGCGGATGGACGATGTTGCCCGGATCACAATATCGGATAGACAACCACGAAGGCTTCGATTTAGGCTTTGGTTGCACCAGAAGGTCAGATCTGGGAGCTTCACGTTTACCTCTCTGGCGGGAGCTTATTGGGCTCCTCGATAAATAGAATGCGCTGTGTCTGCCCAGTGCTGAACAGTCTTCTGCTGCGAGTGATAAGATAAGCTTATAATGGATCTCGTACCAACTCTTGGCTTCAATCCTCTGCATTTGGATTTATACGTAATCTATTCCATCGGAACACACATAATTATCTCAACATCCACAGCCTACAGTATTTCTTTGGGCTTAGACCTAGGCCTCATCTGCCATATTGGATAGTAAATACATCATACTGCAATCCTGGACAGCTATTCACAAACTGTGCTCTCGTAGCCTTAAGACCGGAAGTCAAGATCTATAACTATATATTGCCAGTCAATTTCTGTCTCGCGTGCGGATCAACAGCTAATTATGTTCAAATTAATTAATGGCTAATGGCTAATTAATCAAGATGCAAAAGGTATGTTGCGCCTAATTAGCTGTACTGAATCGAATTTAATACTCTACGTCGTCTCTAATATCTATGTCTCTATATTTCTGCATCCATTATACATCCTATAAAAGAAACCTTCTGACTGTACTCCCTCCCTGTCCACCTTGTTTTTGATCACATTTTTTCATCAATATCTTGACTTCAGCAATTCTTGAGTATATTTCTTCCACGTCATTGAATAAAGCATTCTCTGGTACTTCAAATAACACCGTCATAAGTTTCTCCACCACTATAAGTCGCATCTCACCCATGAGTGATTTTATGGTGTACAATTTCAGCGCCATATGTAGTAACCTAGACTCTGGGTCTATAATTTTACCACAAAGCTTATATAAGTGTTCGAATTTGTTTTCTATTTCATCAACACCATCATGTATCTTCTTCATAGTTAACACCGTTCTTCTGATATAAGGTTCTGGAGGTCCATTAAGTGACCGCTCAGCAAAATGTAAATGTTCAATTATTCCAAGATATAATTGAAATATATACTCCAACAAGTCATCTGAGAGACGGACTTGCTCCTCTGAGATACGTTGTATCATTGAATTGTGAACTTTGGAGTAAGCTGAGCTCCACTCTTTTAATAATATCATCACTTCCAAAACAACTTTGAATAAAAGCTGCCTCACGGGTAAATACCGCTTGTTGTAGTTAGCAGGATATGATCTCTTGAAAAGAACCAAATCATCATATTTCCCTAAGATTGAAGGGTAATCTATCAAGAAATCACATTGTCTGATCAATTTAAACAACCTTTTATTTTCTCCTTCAAGATCTGAAAAATCTTCATCCCAAACATCAGCTTCAAGGTCAGATAAAGTATTCAACATACCTTCCACCTCATTCAATGAGTTCAATATCGCATTGCACATCTGCACCACACCTTTAGGGAATCCTCGCTCGTAGGGAGTTCCTGGAACGGTCTCCATGTGGGCTCTTATTCGTTCCATAATATCACTGATACCGTTGTCCAAAATCATAGTATCCACGTCCTCCACTATGGATAGTAGTTTCTCAACTAAGAAACACATCTCTGTAGTCAGCTCATTACACTTTAGTATGAACTCGACGTCACCTATATTGATATGGTCTTGTTGGATTTTCTCGATGGACTTCATCAAAACATACGTCTGTTTGCCTGGGTGGTTGAATTTTGTAGCTGCGAACACACTGTGGAATCGGGATACCACGACACTCACTTGGTGTAGTGCCACTATGTGGAGGACAGCGGCATGTCTGATGACTTGGTACGGACTGCTCTCTCCATGGAGCTCCAAGTAATCTATCGTAAAGTTTGGTGGGAGTTTGATGGGCATTTCCAGCGTCTAAATTGATGCTTTTTTTTTGTTGTTCTTCGATAATTTATTTTTCCTTCCTTCATTAAAAATTAGCCAATTTTTCACACTTACGGCCATCTAATAATACTGAAACAAGTTAAAAGACACTCAGATTTTACAACTACTCACAGATAAATACAATAAATTACATAAACTATAAAAATCACACAAAACAATATAAAAACAGTATAAAAAATATGCCAACTTATTAACAACTTTTCGAAAAACCTAGTATAATTACAACCAAAAGAAATTATGACCATCCAAATATGTTATCCCATATAATTTTTTTTTCTTTTCACCTTTTGCTTGAAATTTTAGTTCAAATCTAATCAAAAGTTCTCTTAGTACCCTTGAATTCAGCTGTCTTTGGGGCAGCTCTAGGAGTGAAAGCTTCTCTTTCTCTACCGCCGAAACCACCTCTTGAACCACCTCTACCACGGTCACCACCTCTACCACGGCCACCGAAACCACCTCTTGATCCACCACGATCACCACCGAAACCACCTGGTCTTGGAGCGTTATCTCTTGGAGTGGAGTAATCTAATCTGACAGCTCTACCTTCCAAGTATTCACCGTTCAAAGCTTCTAAAGCAGCTTTAGCTTCATCAATTGATGAAAATTGAACATAACCGAAACCTTTTGGTTGTTCGGTATCTGGATGAGTTGGGATTCTAACACTGATGATTGAACCGTATTCAGCAAAAGCAGTATACAAACCGTCCTTTGAAGCATTGAATGACAAGTTACCTAAAAATAAAGTGTCAGAAGGAGCAGATGGAGTGTCACCATAAGTCTTAGCTCTATCGTTTGGTCTGTTAGTGGTAGTGTGTGGTTTAGAAACTGACATATCCAAGTTAACTGGTCTACCATCGATTTCTTTACCTTGATATTCAACTAAAGCTCTTTCAGCAGCAGATTTGGAATCAAAATCAACGTAACCGTAACCTCTTGATTTACCAGTAGATTTTTCCATGATGACTCTAGCACCAATGACACCTCCATTTGGTTCGAATTCACGTTTTAACCAATCATCATCAATTGACCATGATAATCTACCAACGAATAAAGTAGCTGGTTCTTCATCAACTTTTTGTTTCTTAACTGGAGTTTCTTCTTCTTCAGCTTTTCTCTTTTTTGGTTCTTCATCAGTTTCGGATTCTGAATCTGAAGAATCTGAGTCTGAAGAGTCTGATGATTCTTTTTTGGTTTCTTCTTTCTTAGTTTCAGCTTCGGATGAATCTGAATCTGAATCTGAATCTGAATCTGAGGAGTCTGAAGAATCTGATGAATCTTTTTTAACTTCTTTCTTTTCTTCTTCTTTTTCTTCTTCACTGTCTGAAGAGTCTGAGTCTGAAGAATCTGATGAATCTGATGAATCATCTTTCTTTACTTCTTTCTTAGCTTCTTTTTTTTCTTCAACTTCTTCTTCGTCTGATGAATCAGAATCGGAATCAGAACTTGAACTGGAGCTTGAACTGGAATCAGAATCGGAATCAGACGAATCTGATGATTCTTCCTGTTTCTTTAATTCTTCTTGTTTCTTTAATTCAGCTTCTTTTAAAGCTAATTCAGCTTTTTTAGCATCTTTCTTTGAAACCTTTTTATCTGATTTGGGTTTTGAAACTTTATCAGTGGCAGCAGTCTTAGCAACAACAACCTTTGATTTCTTTGATTCCTTAGTTGATTTACCCATTTTATATAATTGAATTTGAAAATTAATTAATTATAAATTTATATATTTTAATTTAACTAAACAGTGTAAATTGATGTTTTTTATACCGTGAAAATTTAAATAAAAAATTTTCCATTATCCTGCATAATGTGAAATCTCTGCATAAATAAATTTTTCTTTTTTTTTTGGAAATCGATGCGGCCGGGTAGCGAGATGAGCTCCAAAATTGAATATCACACGTCCCTTTTAGTATATTATTTACCACGGGACGTTCTGCGTTGGGATATCATCATTATTTACAGGTTGTTTTATGCTTTTGATTATATGTATATTGTTGTATATTCTGGGGTTCTTCTAGTATATATATACCAGAAAATAAGATTAGATGAGATCAATATGTATCGGATATATCTCCATCTTCATCACTATCCACATATTCATCAATTGGAACATTCCGTCTTTGGAAATCCTTGATATGTGCACTGTTCAACACTTTACTAACATTATCAATCACTTGTGTAGCTTCTGTATGTGGCTGTGATCTTTGATGCATAGTTGATTCAGTGATACCAATTCCCGATTCTTCGTCATTCATTGGAGCTGGTGATACTCTCACTGCTGTATTATCTCTCCTGGAACTCTTGATATGGGAGATTGGATATGGTAAATCTGTTTCTCGTGAAGCTCTAAATAAATTAACATTTGTACAATGCTCATTCTCCATTCTAAAAAATATCCAAATGAATCTTCTAATTATTTCCGCAATTGCTATAAAGAAACTTGTTATTGCAGATTGCCTCAATTGATCTTTGAAGAAAACATAAAAAATCCACTGAAATCTCAATAAAATATCACATATAATACCAAAATAGTATATTTTTTTCTCTTCAAATACCAAGTCATTTCTCAAATATTTATTCTCAGAGTTTGTTTGAAACAATGACCAATCCATCAATATATCCCATGATCCACTATATATTGAATTTATAGTGGCAATGCATATGAAGATTACCCGATTTTCACTACTTCTATCAATTCTGTAAACACTCAAGAAACCATAATAAATAGCTGAGATTGAAAATTTGAGCATATTAGCTAAATGAGGGAACCAATCACCAGTATCTGCATATCTTCTAAAGCATTGTAAAAATCTCCATATGCTAGGTAAACTTCCTAAAAACCCAAACACTCTTGATCTTGAAGAGCCACATTTTGATATAGGTATATCACTATTCAAGACATCTTTCCAACGAGTTGCATAGATACAAATGAAAAATGAAATATTGCTCATTGAATAAGTCAACGATGCAAAAATATCACCCAAGAAAAAATCTCTAAATTCAACAGGATAAAAACCTGATAATAATAACCTCCAAATTGCAATTTGTAACCATCTTCTACTATGTAGATAAAGCATGTCACCAGGCCACAAGAAGATAATAGTCATAATTGAAACATAAACCAAAGGCCAATTTCTTCCAGGTAAAACATGAGACCAAAAATCATCAAAACTAAACCAGCCAATTAAAGATATAAGGAAAAGTGAAATTGAAGGTAATAAGAAAAATTGTTTATAATCTAATGAAGATTTGATATTGAACTCAAATATAAATTTATAGTTGATCTTGAACTTATCAAAAATAAAACAATTTATACCAAATAATAAACTCATCAACGTAACAAGTAATGCCCCACTCCATATTTGTAAAATGTACCTTCCCTCGGGTATCTCTCCCAGTATAGTTTTGTGTAATCCAGTATGTATTGCCAGTATCATCAATGGTAAACTCATACCCATTAAAATCCCAGATACAAAAAATGATTCATAGAAAGTCTCCACAATATTCAGTTTTGATCTTAATTTCTCAATTGTTAATTTTTTATTACCATCTTCAAAGAAAACACTATATAAATCTTCAATCTTCAAAAATAAATTATCTAATAAATCACTTGTTGCAAAATAAGAATGGTTTAAACCATACATGAAGTCAGGTAATTTATTTGAATGTGTTGATTTATCAAATTTTTTGATCATCTTGCGGAATGCTGTCTTATTTAGTGTTCTATAAGACTTTAATAATTCTAAGCTTCTGTAGTACTCTAACAATGCAGCTTTCAATTGACGTTGCGCTGTATGAAGCGATACTTTTGATCTTTGTTCGTAGTCTCGTTTATTTGCCTTTGGGTTGTATGGTATTTGGTTATTTGAAATATACTGATTTTGAGTATTTGGATAATTTATTTGCTGTAACCCATTCCGTATTTGATTCTCAGTATAGTTCAAGTCATTTTCAGTATTCTTTTGATTCTTAGTTTTGTTTTTCAAGAATTCAAATCTTGGTAATGATGGTAATTCAAACTTATTAATATGAGATATTCTTTCCTTTGTTTGTATGGCGAGATCCGTTAAGCTTATATTACTTGATTGTTTCTGTTGTTTGTTGATTTCGACGATTTCATTCTTCTGTTTTTTTAGTTGGGATAATTGATCTTGTAATAACAAAAATCTCAGATATCTATACTCTTCTTTGCTTTTATAAAACTGCTCAATTTTGATAAATTCAGAATCCAACCATTTTAAAAAGTCACTCTTACCAATTTCGTAAGCCAGTGGATGTGGCGAAGTATTGGCTGAATCAATCAGGAAACTCGCTCTATATTGAGAATGGTTACCTCCTTCAGTATTTCTGAACAGTTGTTGCTTCCTTGAAAAAGAATGGTATTGATTGGATGCGTGAGAAGAGTCAGCCTTGACATACCTAGTACGACCTGGTCTAGATGATAATAATGGGGTGGAAGCATTGATATTATTCATATCCTTTATCAGTTCTTCATCATTTGAAATATTTGGATGTCTCTCAGTTGAATGGTCATTTGCCTCTAGCTCTTTCAAGTTCTTTAATTTTTCTTTACCCAACTAAAAACAAAATAATTAATATTCTTGATTCAAAAGTGTTGATAGATTGAAAACATACTTTATAGTCTAGATACTGTGCCTTCCATTCAGACACAGTTGCAGCATTTAAAGTCTGAGCAAATTGCATTATTCGGGCCTTTGGGTATATAAGTTCGAATGATCAGTATATCCATGATGGTCTTACCATAATAAAACTTCATAGAGATGTTTGATTTGGCAGCTGTATAAAATTGTGGTGCCACTATAATTCTCTCATGGGTTTTCACGGAAGAACGAAAGACTAGATCCGTTGAAATTCCATTCTTTCGGAAAGTCAGTATTTGCCATTTGGAGGTTTAGCTTTATAGCAGATTCATTCTAATTCTTAAATTTAATCACTGAAATTTGAAATTGTTAATTGGTTCTTTTATTAGATTGTAACCTGTTATGTCGCGAGAAGCTAAAGATTCCGTGGTGTTATACAATATCTCGACATGTCGCTTCAATATTAGGCAAAACGTACAATCACACAGGGCACATATCATGGTATATGCTTATCATATTTGCGTCCACTCTGCGATAGATCAATATAAAAACGTCTGTTCATCCTCTAAAGATTAAACACTTGTCGATTCATGATCAGTGCACACCAACACTTTCCAAATAGAAATATTGTTTAGCTGTAATTTTTATCTTCATCTTTCTATCGACGCAAACGTTCGAGTTGAATGATTTTGCAGCCCGAAGTCACGCTGGTCCCCAAATCGACGATGAGACAGTCTCCGCATTATTTTTTGAATTTTAAATTACTGAATTTGATTGTACCCAATATGTGAGAATATCAATAATAATATCAGGAAAAGAATTTGTATAAAGTACTAGTTTATATTTATAAATTCTATGGAGTTATGAGGCAAAAACGTCCGGATCCTGTCGCCAAATAGACCTTCGATCCCAAATGTTTTGTTTCAACAATAATTCCAATTCAACATCCAATTAAATTCATTAGGAATAGTACTTTTTATAACTCAATTTACTTATCACTCAATATATATTCCCCATTATTTTTGTTACTTTTATTTTTATGAGGTCTTAGGTCTGCTAGGTGGTACTGGTATATAGATATGGTAGAAATCTTGTCTGTCATTTTTCTGTGTCAATAAACGCCCGTCAAAGGTACCAAGCGTTCCGCTTTTAAGGAATAGTTTCAACTACATACTTAACCCAAATGTCCAGGGTTCGAGCCCCTGATGAGGAGCTTTTTTTTATGTTTTTGATTTTTAATTCTGTGTCACGTGACCAGTGGGTTTGCTTTCATTCCTAATTATATATATCGCCAATATAATCGTTAATCTAGAATAAAATTGATTTGTCTTATATACAACCGATCACCTTATACCAGGAAGGACTGATATAGCCTACATATATTATATTATAAACTTTTTGGGAAAGCTCGACGTTACCTTTCATGGACCATCCTCGACGGCATGTTGCACAGCTATAAACTTATAAGCCGGACCCTGCATTTATATGCAGGATACATCTATGATCATTTTCGATAAGTTTGCAACCCATATATATAAAACATCTTCACTTCAACGGTAAAGGTAGATAGTGAGGCCTCTCTAACATCTTTCTAGATTGCCGACTGCTTTGAATTATTACACAAAAGATTCTTCTTCCACATCAAAAGCCATTATTTCAAATGAGTTGAAATGACTAGCTCGAAACTATCCTGCATATTAAAAATATCATCATCAAGTCTCATAACCAATTAAAAATAATTACATAATCCCTATTTCCCAAAACAGAAAAACGCGAAAATTAAATTGCAACAAAAGAAAAGAGCAAAAAGACCAACGCGGCGGCTAAACTGAATCTTGAATTTTGGATAATTAACTGGCTATATTTCACTTATTGTCATATTAAATTTGACGTTCACAAGAGAAAAGACAACACCACACAACATCATGTTTTCACCTCGTAATGTTCGTGTCTTGATATCCGCATTGGCTGTCTTTGGTGTCATTTTGTTTTTCGTTTCATCTCCATCGTCTCTCAATAAATCAATACAGAAGGCTAAAGCCGTTAGTTCTTTTGAAGGCACTTTATCGCACTCTGATATACAAAATGAACAATCTAAACCTATATTGGGCTCCACTCCTCCATACTCCACCAAACCAAAGATAGAAGTCTCTGATGAGGATTCAATCACAAAACCAAAACAAGTTTCTCAACCTAAAGAATCTAAAGAACCTATAATTGCTGATAAAGGTCATTCTTCTTCAAACTCAGAAAAACAATTGCTCACTCCACCTTCCTATGATTCTGAGAAATCAAGTACTAAGGATAGTAACAAGGCCACAGATCCAACTTGCAATGAGAAAGATTTCGTTATCATGATTGATGCTGGTTCTACTGGTTCTCGTGTTCACATTTATGAATTCAACACTTGTCAATCTCCACCAATCTTATTGAATGAAGCTTTTGAAATGTTGAAACCTGGTTTATCATCATTTGATACAGATACCAAAAACGCAGCATTATCTTTAGATCCATTATTAAATCTTGCCTTGAAAACAGTTCCAAAAGAAAAACAATCATGTACTCCAGTTGCAGTTAAAGCCACTGCTGGACTTAGATTGTTAGGTAAAGAAAAATCAGACAATATTTTAAAAGCCATCAAAGATCATCTTGAAAATGATTTCCCATTTGCTGTTGTTCCAGGTGATGGTATCTCAATCATGGACGGTAAAGATGAAGGTGTCTTCGCTTGGATCACTACTAATTATCTTTTGGGTAACATCGGTTCTGCTGAAAAAACACCAACAGCTGCTGTCTTTGATCTTGGAGGTGGTTCCACACAAATTGTATTTGAACCTGAATTTGGATTGAATGAAAAAATGGTTGATGGTGAACATAAATATGAGTTAAGTTTTGGAAATAGAGATTTCACATTATACCAATTCAGTCACTTAGGATATGGTTTAATGCAAGGAAGAAATAAGATCAATTCATTAATCATACTTGCTCAATTAGAGTCAAATTCTCAATTATCTCAACATAAACTTACAAAAGAAGCAGCCAAGACAGCTAAAGCTTCAATTACTTTAAACAATCCATGTATCCCACCTGGAAGTATTGCTAATGATGTGACCGTTGAATTAGAAAATGGTGATTATTACGTTGTCAACATGAAGGGTCCAGAAACAGCTGCCGGTGCACAATGTCGTTTCTTAGCTGAATCAGTATTACAAAAAGACGCTGAATGTAAATCCAAGCCATGTTCATTCAATGGTGTTCATCAACCATCATTAACCAAGGCATTCAAGACAAGTTCAGATATGTATATCTTTTCATACTTCTATGATAGAACAAATCCACTAGGATTCCCATCTTCATTCAGCTTAGAAGAATTGAAAGATTTAACTAAACTTATCTGTAACGGTGATCAATTATGGGGGTCAGTGTTTCAAGATACACACATCAAGGAATTGAACGATGAACCTCAATGGTGTCTTGATCTTTCCTTTATGGTTGCTATGTTACACACAGGTTATGATATTCCATTACAAAGAGAATTGAAGACTGCTAAGAAAATTGATAATAATGAATTAGGTTGGTGTCTTGGTGCTTCTTTACCATTATTAGATAAGACCAGTTCTGGTTGGGAATGTAAAGTTAAAGAAACAACTCCAAAATTAAATTCTCAAATAGCTTCATCTCCAAAATAGATACTTCTGAATTTTGGTAAAGTTTGTTTCATTATTATAAAATTACTACTTGGAACAGGTTGTAGAATTAGCTAAGTAATGTAGACATACTTCCAAAATATAACAATTTCAATTTGCATCAATGGACTGATAATTGCAAAAATTGTATCAATAAAATAATGTCGCAAGATGATTGATTCAGCCGTATGATATTTCTATTGTAGTATGGAATCTGGATATTATATCGGAGGTTGAGTCAAATGTCCATCTGGAAAACCCTTCAGCTTCAGCTGGCACCTTGATTCCTTCAACCAACGAGGTCAACGGATTCTGGGCCTTAATCTAGTACAAAGTTGAAACCCTTGAACAAAACTTCGGATTCGGTTTCACAGAAGCCGATTAGTCTCACTAAATCACCTATTGGCGATAGCCAACTTGACCTCTTCAACTCATCACCACATTTCCTGCCAGAACTCGTTCCCAGTCTTTCCATTTCTCCCATTGCTATGTAAGAAGTCAGAACGCTGTCTCTTTTACGTTGTAGATGTCCAGCTCGCCTTGTTCCAACGGTTCAAGCCAAAACTAAAACCGATAAATATCCGACCTTTGAGCACGCTGCATTTTAATTCCTTTGAAATATTTCTAAAATTACAAATCACATTTTGTACAGCTCATATCAGCACTGTTCACGGAGACGAAAGCTGGTAGAAGCAGTGAGTTCTGGTTAGGAATCACATCACATTTATAATCACCAAGTTTGTCTGTTCTTTTATCCTTGTTTTTGGCTATAGAACACCACATATAAAAGGTACACATTCTCATGATGAGTTCAAATAGCTCATTCAATAATTCTGTTGATTCGTTATCTTCAAAGTTGACAAATTCATTAAGACTCCAGGAAAATAATAAGATCAAACCAATGATCCATAATTCGCTTTACTGTGATCAGATACGACAAACCAATTCTCAAAATGGAGCAATTAGTCCAACATCTCAGCCTCAAAATTCGAATTCTGCTAAGAGAGCACCAAATGAAATATTCAATAAGTTGAGCACTGAAAACTTGAAGTCCGTCAAGTCTCACGCTGAATTGGCTGAAACTGCATATGGGGTCAGAATGTTAGCTAAAAACTTAGCCAAGGCTACTATTCAAATCGATGTGAAATCTATCATGATTGTTACAAAGGCAAGAGATAATTCATTAGTTTATTTGACTAGGGAAGTAACAGAATGGCTATTCAGTCACGAAAGCAGAGATATCACTGTTTATGTGGATTACCATTTAGAACATTCCAAAAGATTCGACGTGGAGAATATAAAATTACTTCATCCAAAGGCAAAGACAAAATTGAAGTATTGGAATAAAAAACTTGCCGCAAAGACTCCAGAGAAATTTGATTTGGTTTTAACCTTAGGTGGTGACGGTACTGTCTTATACGTTTCAAACTTATTCCAAAGAATTGTGCCACCTGTTATGAGTTTCTCTTTAGGATCATTGGGATTCTTGACAAATTTTGATTTTAAAAATTTTAGAGAAAGTATGTCCAATATACTATTGAAAGGAGTAAGAGCAAATTTGAGGATGAGATTCACTTGCAGAGTACATAGCGCTGACGGCAAACTAATCTGTGAACAACAAGTATTAAATGAATTGGTCGTTGATAGAGGTCCTAGTCCATTTGTCTCTATGTTGGAATTATATGGAGACGGCTCATTATTGACTGTCGCTCAAGCTGATGGATTGATTATCGCTACACCAACAGGCTCTACCGCATACTCATTATCAGCTGGTGGTTCGTTGGTGCATCCAGGTGTCAGTGCTATTAGTGTTACGCCTATTTGTCCGCATACTTTATCATTCAGACCAATTTTGTTACCTGATGGTATGATATTGAAAGTGAAAGTCCCCAAATCAAGCCGGTCAACAGCTTTTGCCTCATTCGATGGTAGAGTAAGATTAGAATTGAAGAAAGGTGAATATGTCACGATTCAAGCAAGTCCTTTCCCATTCCCTACTGTTGTTGCTTCCAAAACTGAATATTTTGATAGCGTGAGTAGAAATTTGAACTGGAATGCAAGAGAAACTCAAAAACCATTTACTCATTTGTTGAGCAAGAATAACCAAAAACGATATTATAACAACCGGAAAGAAAAGAATAAAGGCAGAGCAAGTTTTGATGTTTCATTTGAAGACGCTTCTTCATCTTCAGTCGATGGAGATGGTAATTTAGATGACGATGATGACGATGATGATGAGTATGAAGAGGATGAAGAAGATGAAAACAATCTCCACCAAAATGAAGACTCCTTCCATGAAGGTTTTGAGATCGATGATGATTCTGACTATGGCTCGGACCATACTATTGGCGATGAACAATATTTACCTCCTCCTGGAGCTGGGTTAGATACGCCCCCACAAAGCAAAATGTTGTTCCATAATTATGATGAAAAAACATGTTTCGCTCATCCCAAGGCTACTGTTTCGTTAAGGAGCACTAATGATCCTACGGAAGTTGGTGTTTCGGAAACTGATATTAGCTGATTCAGGTATATAGTTTGGAACCTGAGTTCGATACTAGACATATAAAACTGAGCATTTCTGTGTTTTAAGACTTTCTTTCTTAGCTGAAGTACTAGCTCCAATTTCCGGTTATGATTTGATGACAATTATAGCTTTTTATAGATTATTATATGCATTCACAACAACTAGATATTATACTGAGCTTATACACTTGATATAACTTTCCAGCGTATATTCCAGCACGGCTTAAATCGAATCACAGCTCAGCGGTTAGTAACCAGAATCTTCTTTTTTGTTTTTTGATAGCACGGGCTTCAAACAGATGTTCGCCACCTGGAAAATTTTTTATCGGGCGCGTAAAATAAAAGAGAAATCGAAAATCAGCAGAAAAAGTTTTCTTTTATATAAGAAATCAAAATCAGTTTATCTTTTTTTTATTAATTAATTAAAGAAAATACAGTCAATATGAGTGATATTACACAAGAAATGAACAACCTTAACATCAATGGTGATGGTCAAAAGCAACAAGGACAGCGTGGTGGCCGTTCTTCATATGTTCCTCCACATCTTCGTAATCGTTCAGGTGGTGCTCCACAAGCTCAAGGTGATGATTTCAACAACAGTTATGGTGGCTACAACAATGATTCTGGCTTTGGTGGTTACGGCCGTGGTTCATCCCGTGGTGCTCCTCGTGGCGGTTTCAACAACAATAATCGTTATGGATCTGCTCCTCGTGGTTACAGCGGTGCCGGTGGTAACCGTGGTGGAAGAAGAGCTGGTGAAGGTAAGTTTGTTGATGGTAAGCATGAACCAGCTCCTCGTAATGAAGCTATGGAATTAGAATTGTTCGGTGTTGTTGAAGATCCAACCTTCCAATCTTCTGGTATCAATTTCGATAACTATGATGATATTCCAGTTGAAGCTACTGGTAATGATGTTCCAGAACCAATCAATACTTTCACATCTCCTCCATTAGAACCATTATTAGTTGAAAATGTTATCTTATCCAGATTTGTTAGACCAACTCCAGTTCAAAAATACTCTGTTCCAATTGTCGCTGCTGGTAGAGATTTAATGGCTTGTGCCCAAACTGGTTCAGGTAAAACCGGTGGTTTCCTTTTCCCAGTTTTATCTCAATCATTCTTCGATGGACCAGCTCCAGTTCCAGAAGATGGTAATGCTTTCTCAAGAAAAAAAGCTCATCCAACTGCTTTGATTTTAGCACCAACAAGAGAATTAGTCTCTCAAATTTATGAAGAAGCTAAGAAATTTTCATACAGATCATGGGTTCGTCCATGTGTTGTTTACGGTGGTGCTGATATGGGTACTCAAATTAGAAACATGGAAAGAGGTTGTGATTTATTAGTTGCTACTCCAGGTCGTCTTAATGATTTATTAACAAGAGGCCGTGTTTCTTTAATAAACACTAAATACCTTGTTTTAGATGAAGCTGATAGAATGTTAGATATGGGTTTTGAACCTCAAATTAGACATATTGTCCAAGAATGTGATATGCCAGATGTTAACAACCGTCAAACATTAATGTTCTCAGCCACATTCCCAAGAGATATTCAAATGTTAGCCAGAGATTTCTTAAAAGATTATATTTTCCTTTCAGTTGGTCGTGTTGGTTCAACATCTGAAAATATTACACAAAAAGTTATCTACGTCGAAGACGATGAAAAGAAATCAGCATTATTAGATATTTTGTCATCTTCAGAAAATGGTTTAACAATTGTTTTCGTTGAAACTAAGAGAATGGCTGATACTTTGTCAGATTATTTAATTAACCAAGGTTTCCCAGCTACTTCAATTCATGGTGACAGAACTCAATCTGAAAGAGAAAGAGCTTTGGAAATGTTCAGAAATGGTGCTACTCCAATCTTGGTTGCTACTGCCGTTGCTGCTAGAGGTCTTGATATTCCAAATGTTTCCCATGTTGTGAACTATGATTTACCAACTGATATTGATGATTATGTTCATCGTATTGGTCGTACTGGTCGTGCTGGTAACACTGGTATTGCCACTGCTTTCTTCAATAGATCAAACAAGAATGTTGTCAAAGATTTATTAGAAATTTTAGGTGAAGCCAATCAAGAAGTTCCAGAATTCTTAAACACAATTTCAAGAGAAGCTAACTATGGTAGTAAACCAACAAGAGGTCGTGGTGGTTCAAGAACTACCGCTACTAGAGATTACAGAAGATCTGGTAATACTGGATTTGGTTCAACTCCAGCTCCATCTTATGGTGGATCTCAAGGGGGATATGGTCAAGGTTTTTCAAACAATTCATACAGTAATGGCGGCGGCGCTGCTCGTCCACCATACCAATCTTCATCATATGGTAACCCATCATCATCAGCTAACTCCTGGTGGTGATTGGGTTTTGCTCCAAAATATTTTTTTAATTGTTATTTTGTTTTGTTTTGTTTAAATTATTTTAAGTGAGTTTATTTTTATCATTACTTTTTTTTTATATTCAACTTACTTGGTGTTTGTTTGCGCTTCGTCAATGTCTCAATCAATTATGGTGTTTTTAATAAGAATTAATTAATTAATTAATTCTTCCTGTTTATTTATTTTAAGATTTAAATGGAATCTTACAATAAGTTGGAATTTCAATATTTGCATTTAAATCGTCTTTCTTTTGTTTGTCAAAATTTATTTTATAATTACAATGGTTTTTGGGTTATAAAAAGTTTAAAAGAAAATTATAATAGACTTATAAAGAAAATTTGGCGTTTTTATTTATTTATCAATATAATAATTTATTAATGGTGTCAAAAATAAAAATCATTATGGTTATATTATAAAACATTTTTTTTAATTTATTAGGTTTTTGAAAAAGATATTATTATATCAATATGGGGGTTATTAAAAAATTTTTAGTTCATACTGATGTTTAAAAATTATCTTTTTTTACTTTGGTTGTTTTTGTTTTTGATTGTTTTGCGGATTTAGACATTGGGTTATAAAGTGCATTTTCAAGTGTATAAATAATATATAAGATTTATAAATGAGTTGTAGATTACTTGAGATTTGTGCGCAAATCTAATTGATTAAGATTATACAGTTTTTTCGAAGGAAACTGAGATCTATTCAAGTATTAAATTAAATTAAACTGAGTATATATATAGATGATGAATTATGGTCCAACCGGACGTCACCATGGCTATATATTATTACATTATCAGCAGCTAGCTAGTGCAATTCTATACTTCGCTGAGCTGTGCGGAGAAACGTCGTTCAGCTCAGCAGCTCAGCAGATACGCAAACCAAATGAATTCATACACCAATCTACAAAATAATCTGTAAAGAAACCAATTTTTATCATAATTAAATATTAAGCCGAACCAATCTAAAGAAACTTTTGTCATAAACTCATGTTATAAACCTTATAAGTTATAACCACTAATATGTGTATTCAAAATCTGGACTCTGATCACCAGCAATAATCTTATCTCTCTCATTCAACTGATCAAATTTTTCAATATAAACTTCACTCTGTTTAACACGATTCAATCTCAAAAGATAAAAGAAATATCCAACTGAACAGAATATTGAAAAGACAACAAACGCCAATGAAACAGATAATCCAGGAACATAAACTGGAGCATCTTTAGATAAGAAAACATAAGTTGATATAATCCCACCTATGTTTCCAAAACCAATTTGCCATGCAGTACCAACGGATTTTCTTAAATGGCCACCAAAATTTAATGATGACCAACAAACTAATAATGGCATTGCTGTATAAAGACCACTGGCGGCTAAGAAACACCCACCGTATCTTACTTTGGGGTAATGTTTGGCACCTAATACCATTGCTAGTCCTATAATTGCCGTGATTGAAGTTCCTATCACGAATGGTAATCTTCGCTTTGTCTTATCAGAAACGTACGATATGATATTATTGAGGAAAAAAGCTAAAAGCCATGGATAGATTGAGTGTTGTTGAGCAGCAACTGCGGTGTAACCCATTTCTTTGATGATGGTAGCTGCGAAATAAGCATAACCGTAAGAAGGAACGATAAGTCCAAAATAAGCCAAGGCAGGAATCCAAATCATGGGATCTTTGAAAACTTTAGCAACTTCAGCGATAGATGTCTTTGTCTCAAAACCAGAATTTCCTGAGAATATCTCTAATTTAGCCTTGATGAACTGTCTTTCATTGGCATTAAGGAACCTGGCTTGTTCTGGGAAATCAGCAATTGTAAAGAAAAGTATTATGGAACAACCAGCGGTTATCGCACCATCAATTAAGAAGATCCATTGCCATGATTTCAAACCATGAACACCATCCAAATCATTGATTCTGTAGGCCATTGCACCACCAGCAGCACCAGCAAGACAAGTGACTGAAAAAAAAGCACTAAATCTCTTTTGAGCTTCAGATTTATTATAGAAATTAGCCAAGATATAGAACAACGCAGGGAAGGAACCAGCTTCAAAGACACCAAGTAAAAATCTGCATGTAACAAGCCCACCAAAATTTGAAATGAACGCCATGCCGATACTAACTGCTCCAAAACATAATATACAGCCAGATAACCAAACATGAGGAGGAATAAATCTCAAAGCGTAATTAGACAAGACTTCAAAGAAAACATAAGGGACAAAGAAAACAGTCAACGCTGTGTTGTATTGAGTTCCTTTCAAGTTTAATGATTCTGATAATCCGTAAACGTTTGCATTTGATATGTTGACTCTATCCAAAAACGACAAGAAATAAAGTAAACAAAATGGAGGAACGACACAGAGATCAATTTTCATCATTAATTTCTTGTGATTTATACCATATTGTGATTCCAATTGTTCAACTTGTGATAATTTTTCATCTTCTGTTAATTTCTTGTTATTTATTGCAACAGATGTTGAATTTACTTCTTGTATTGATTTTTCATCATTTTTCAAGTGTGATTCTGACGAATTTCTTATCAGTGACGACATATTGAATATTATCAATTTCGCCTTTAGATATTTGTAAACTGAAGCAATAAAAAGAGATGGACAAACGTTTATATAATAAATCCAAAAAAAGACTAAGACTCATAATGAAATTTCAAGCTGAATGAATTGTAGCAAAAATGTGAGTTTATCATATTGGAGATGCGGCCCGGTGACGGCTGAAAAAGATTCAGGGAAATTTTCATTTTCCATTTTCCACCAAAAAGTTCTGGAAATATTGGAATTGATTCGAAACAATACGAGAAGAATTGTGGAAAACTGTTTTCATTGTTGTGTTGTGTTCACTCGATGGTTTATTGTGCTTTCTATTACGTATTCATTTAAATTTCACTATAGTCTATTCAATTATCAACAAGTTGATAGAGTAAAAATCTAGTTGGCCGGTATTGGTTAAAACTTAAATGACATGACATGTATGTCAATCAATATACTAAGAGTCATGGACCACTGAGTCCTAACTCTCGGGAGAACCGTATCTGTGTCAAGTTTCAACTTTCAACCAATGAAGTTGTGTGATGGTGCACTGTTCACCTGAAGTTAAGCTACACTGAGAGACGGCTAGTTAATTGTAAGCTGTAGCTGGACGTAGTATAAATTGGCTTATTAGAATGCGGTCTTGACTCGTGTACAGATGGATGGTCCGGTCATCGCCTTGCACAAATACGAACCCTGTGACTTTTCAATTTGATCAAGAGTCAAGACAAGTTTAGTAGCTGAAGAATACAAGAAATTATCACTAATTGATCATGAAATATCTTTCTCGGAGACATTGAGCATCTATGATAAACAGTCTACAGCTGTCTGCAGCAACACTCTATAGTCGGAAGACACGACTAGCAAATTATACTTATAAAATCTTAATATGAACTGACTTCAACTGATCTAAACTAGCTCTAGCTCTAGTATCTAGTATCTATAGAGCTTCATTAACCAATTCTCAGCTACTTGATCAAGTCTCGAAGTTGTTAATTAATTAACACTTGTTACTTCTTCTTCATAAAACCATAATAATTTTAACTTGGAAAAGCCAATTTTAATTTTTCACTTAATTTTTTCCCCACAATTTTCTTAATTTTCAATTTTTTTTTAAATCAAAATTGAAACATCCAGACACCAGACGAGATCTATTCGAAGTTATGAGCACTTGTCAACTGAATTGTAATTTAATTTTGCAACCATATTTTGCTATTAATAATTTTATATTAGTAAATTAGTAAACTCATAACTTCGAAAACTATTGAAAGAATATATTTCTCAATGACTTCTAGTACAAAGATCAATAGCACCAGTAATTCTCGCAATGCCCTAATTGGGACGAAGTTCGGAGTGGACTTGCGAACGGCTCAAATATCCTACACATAAGCAAATATCACGTGGATAGGCACGTGCCATATGGATTGCAACTCCTGCACATAACAAAACATTTCTCCTGCACATAAATCAGAATAGTTCAAGCTCTCAAATCAGGATTCAGAATCAGGATTTCTTATCGGGAATCAATTGGGATTAAAATACAGGAAATATTATTTTTTGGATAGCATTTATTTTCAGATATTTACATACATAAATACATAGATATGTTTATAGTTAGCGATAAATAACATAATCGCCGTCATTGTATGAGGGTCTTTCTGATCACTTTGTTCTTGATCTTCAGAGTATAAAAATTGGCCATCGAAATATCCATTTTTAAAAAAATATTCTATATCGAAAGCTTTTGTTTATTAGGTTTAAGACCACTGGATGGGTCAGAATTTCTTGATTCTAACTTCCAGCTTCATCCAAATCCTTTCTGGAAGCTTGCTTAAAATGTATCAATCAAGATGGGATTGTTTATTGAAGTATATTGAAATATTTACATTTTAGCATCTTTGCGAAGACAATGATCAGTACAACAGGGGAGTCATCAAACAGATCATAGCAGCGCATCCCTTCAAAGTTCGCATCACATAAAATATGGATATTAATATATATATTATATAATAAATTACACTGTTCAGTGTTCTTTCTACCATATTCTTTCACTTTATTTAGGAATAGTGAGATTAATTGGCAACTATGCGGTTAATTTATTAGTGATTTTACGGTCTAAAAATTGAATTTTAATGGGAAAAATCATGAAAATTAAATTCAGGAGGAGGTTTGGTGTAAAATATGCACCTCTAAATAGTGGGGGAGGCGAGGGGCTCGATCGGTTTCCGGATTGGGAACATCAACAAGAAGTCGTGCGAAAACAAGAGCGAAAATGGAATATTTTTTGAAAAACTTGCATTTTGTTGCAGAAGATCGGCCGTTTTCTGAAATTTTCAATTTTCCCTCTCAATCTTGCCGCACTTTTCGGCACTCCCCATAGTTAAGGATTTCTTAACTATATGTCGAAAATTACTGGTGTAGTGGCTAAAACAAATATCACTAATTATTATCCGCGCGCCCTAGATATATTTCGTCGACTGATTGATCTAACAGCTAGATCTGCAAATTCTAGCTAGCTAATATATAATATATTTTAAATTATTTTGAAATAAGCTTTTTTTTAATTAATTTATAATATATATTATATCACTAACAATTCCAGTCGCCACATATACAGTTAACTTCGCGCTCACCAATATAGTTAAGAGATTTTTGCCCAGCATTAATAATTATATAATTGTGGCCGTGGAAAACGAAAAACAAATATATATAAAAGCAGCTACGTCATATTTAAATTTTAAAATTAATATATATTTATATATACAATATAATCGAATTTTAAAATGCGCTGTAACTATACAGGCTCTCTGGGGGTTAAAAATATCAGCTTGGAAAGATGACTATTCAACTAACACAAACAGGTCTACAGTGTGGGACAAAACATTTATTAAAATAAAATTGTGCCAATTTTTTTTTTTTTTTTTTTTTTTTTTTTGGACTTAAGGCATTCAATAACATAGATGTTAAATGTCGTAGGGTCTCTGGATGTTGAAATCTTCTAAAGACGACTGTTTAACTAACATAAACAGACAGTGTGGGACTTATCTAACTAGATACATCCTAGCTGAATACCTAACCACTAAAAAATCCCCCTCGTTCCTGATAATATATAATAAAAAAATAGATTTGGCCAGACAAGACCATTTAGTGGAATTTTCCAGCCGCTCTCTTACTCGAAAACTTGGTTTCGTGGTCTAGTTGGTTATGGCATCTCCTTAACACGGAGAACGTCCCCAGTTCGATCCTGGGCGAAATCAGTTCTTATACTTTTTTTTAAATCTCAAAATCCAATATGGTGTCTGGATGTTCTCTTTTTTTTCCAATAAATTCCCATGAACATTGAATAAGATTGTCTGTAAAAGTTAGATGAATTAGTTATTAGTTACTTGTTAGGTGTATCAAAAAGACAAAAGAAAGTTACCATTTTTCATCAATTCAGTTGACTCATAAGAGTTGTCATAACTTATCACTATATAAATATTATAGTGATGAAATAAAAAGTCAACCATTCTCCTATTTGCGCAACGCAGTATGGCACTTACATTTCCTAATTGGGTTTTTAGGGTATTTCTACAGATTGGTTATATGCAGGATTGAATAGAAAGATTGATGGATTACGGTTTGTATAAAGTGATCTGACATCTAACGATGAGATCTGTATTGTAGAAGAAGGTGGTTTAGTGTATGTAAATTGATATGGTATATAGAGTTGGGGAATGTTAGATATTGTGTAAAAGTTGTAGTGATTTATGAGTTCGTTGGTACTTTTAATGTCAAGTATATTGTTTCAAGAGTATGATTTTGGGGGTATTGAAGGGTCGATTCATGAAATTTTGAGATAATTCATTGAATAAATAAGCTATTTGATCTCTTTTTTTTCTATTCAATAGAAGCACTTATAGTCTATCGATTCATCAGAGTTTATCTGAATAAACTCATCATATTTCCACCAGCTGCTCTTCAAATAGCTACTTCACTACCTAAAATACTATGGTGATTATTGATCTAGGGCTCCAACCCGATGTGAGTATGACTGCTTTCTTGGTCAAATTAGGAAGCCGGTCTGAATTATTCAATAGTAAATCGCGAATTTGTACAATTTTCAGCACGCTATTCCCGGGTAACACACTCGGAAAATATTAATTTTCATCACGAAATGTCAAATTGGTTACAGAATGGATGTTAATCTCAATAAAATTAGTGTTAAATCAACAACTTGAAATTAAGAAAACTTGAATTTTGGTAAAACTCATAATAAAATCATCATGTCAGACGTTGAAGAACAATTTGAAGAACAACCAGTTGTTCAAGAACAAGAATTTCAATTAGTTGAATTAGCTACACCAATTCCAGCTGATGTTCAATTAGCTCAACATGAAGTTAAATTATTCAATAAATGGTCTTTTGAAGATGTTACCGTTAAGGATATCTCTTTAACTGATTACGTTCAAATCAGACAACCAGTCTTTGTCTCCCATACTGCTGGTAGATATGCTTCTAAAAGATTCAGAAAATCTCAATGTCCAATTATTGAAAGATTAACTAACTCTCTTATGATGAATGGTCGTAATAATGGTAAAAAATTAAAGGCTGTTAGAATTGTTAAACATGCTTTAGAAATCATTAATGTCTTGACTGATCAAAACCCAATCCAAGTTATTGTTGATGCTATTGTTAACACTGGTCCAAGAGAAGATTCAACCAGAATTGGTTCTTCAGGTACCGTTAGAAGACAAGCTGTTGATGTTTCTCCATTAAGAAGAGTCAATCAAGCCATCTCATTATTAACCACTGGTGCTAGAGAATCTGCATTCAGAAACATTAAGACTATTGCTGAATGTTTAGCTGAAGAATTAATTAATGCTGCTAAAGGTTCTTCAACTTCATATGCTATTAAGAAGAAGGATGAATTAGAAAGAGTTGCTAAATCTAACCGTTAAGTTATATATACATTTTATTCTTATGTTTGTTTGGTTATTTTATGTATAAAAGTTTAAGATTTTAAATTTGTATATTTTGTCATTTTGAATTTCTAACTCGTTGTAGCTGGTGATTCTCTGATGTTCTTATTGGAACTGCGTGAGTCTGGTCACTGTTAGGCTTCAGCTGGTGAATCGTGACAATGCGTATATAATTTTTCAGCCCATCGTAAATATTACTGTATCATTTGAACTATAAAAAGAGAACGTTGTATGCAGGATGGTACTTTTAATATATGATCACAGTCCACTATAATTAACATATTTATACAGAATATCAACAAATTTACAGTAGAGGATAAATTATGATCCATAAATTAATTACAACATATATACGTGACGTCGATGTACCCGATACGTCGTCGTATATTTATTGTTATTCATGAGCTATGATATACTGAGCACATATTGTCGAATCGTGTCGATTGAATTCTCATTACATTAAGTATGATTCTAAATATCAAAAATAAAACACACATTCAAGTTTGAAGCAGTACAATTTCATATAAATAACCAAAACTCAATGCAACACTCTTCCAATACTCTTATCAATAATCCCATTAAACTTAGCATTAACCTTATGCAAATCAATATCATCATAATCATTTAAATTCATCTTTGATATATTCCTACTAATTAATTTACTTTCATTTCTTGAATTTTGATTTGACATCTCCAAGAATCTTGTTTCAACTTCATCAACGTTAAAATAATCATACCCTCCTAAGATTAATTTCCCCAGTTTGTGATCATGAGATTTAACCAATTTATCTCCAGTAACGTTTCTAAAATTATCAATATTAATATTTTCAAAATTTTCAATCTCACTTAATACAAAACTAACAGTATTCAACAATCTTTCAGTTGTTCTGAATCTAGAACAGCAAACAACAGAAACTTCAGATTCTTTAAATATATAACCTATACCAAATCCATCATTTACACTTGGAGTAATCCCAAATTCAGAAAGTGCAGGATTCCCACAATTTGATATTATAATAGTTGGATTGAGGAAATTATTAACAACTGCTGTGTTTGAAAGTATAGGTAATTGAGATAATTTCCCGCCGCTTTGTTGCACTGTATTTGCAGTTGACGATGTTGGGTTGGGGATTGGTTGCAATTCTGGGTTCAATGTGTTTAAACTTGTTGGATTCAAGATTGATTTATACAAAATTGTCAAGTATCTTTCAAAACCTTGACCGTGCATTGCAGCCTTGTACTGATTTGTGTGTATGTTGCAACATTTGATCAATTGGTGCAATTTCAATGCCGGATCAGTATCAGATATGAATAATTTAACTAGTTTTAAAATCTCATTATTTTGAATTGGGATTAATTCAGTTCTTGAATTTTGAAA
The DNA here is from genome assembly GCA_030575015.1 of Cephaloascus albidus. NCBI lineage: Eukaryota > Fungi > Ascomycota > Pichiomycetes > Serinales > Cephaloascaceae > Cephaloascus > Cephaloascus albidus. The sequence goes on along the minus strand of JAJMGN010000236.1, from coordinate 9,316 downwards.
TTTCCTTGTTGTTATAGGTTCCAAAGTGTTAACTAAATCACCATATAAAGCATAATAAGAAATTTGGAAGATAATTTGTATCAATGAATCTTTTGAAATTTGAAATTTGTTTAATAAATCAACAGGAAGTTTCAAATTAATATGTTTATACTCATGTTGGTTTATCAAATCCGCCAACCTTGTCTCTGAAAGATGAACCATATTTAACAAATCCTCATCAGCAATAACATCCATCCTAGTAAAATTTGGCTTGATGATATCTTCACGAATAGGCATGAATTTAATCCCCGAGTCTTGAAACAACGAATATTGCAACCCATTTATAAGTCTAGCTAATTTCAAAACCAGATCAGTGTAAACATCACTTATGAAACGAAGTATAGCTGTACTATCCATCAAAGTTGATTCCCATACGATACCAGCAACACTATTTGCAGTAACCATGATTTGTAATTTATCGTACCATCTCATCACACAAGATCCAATTTGGACATTTTGTATTAATTTAGATTCACCGTACGATACTTGAGTTATCTTATCCTGTGTTGAATGTGGTGATGATGGATCAAGTACTAGGACAAATAATGAATCATCCATAACTCTAATGAAATCAGGATTGGACTCTTGCAATTTAAATCTAGAGTTTTTCCATACTGTTTTCAGTTGTGTTGTTAATGAACCTATTGGTGGTGTGTTTGTTGATTGAGTATCGTTGATTATATTATTGAAAATTATTGATAATTCATTATCGTTGAACCAGATGTGTGATGATTCTGCTGAAGATTGTTCAGTAAGGACTTCTAGTTGATAGTACTGACTGTTGCATATAACAACGATATGCCTTGAATCGTTAACATTGTCACTTTTCTGGATCACTATATCGTCACCTTGAGGTATTCTAGTTGTTCCGAATAAGTTTGAGTAACAATTCATTGTCAATGGAGTGTTATTAACAGGTGTAGTATCTGGGATCAAAGTGCCATTTCGTAAGCTTATAATGAATTTCAATGATGAATTGACCAAACTAGCGGCTCTTGTAGGCTGGTCTGGAAGATTGGAATTAGGATCATCTTGTAATATCAAAAAAGGGTTTCTTGGTAAAGTGTCGCCTCTCAATTCTCCATATATTCCTGGGTTGGTGTCGCCATGTATGGCACTTAGATAGCATGGGATCTTGGTGGCTGCAGCTTCCAAGTGAGAATGTACTAAATTGATCAAAGAGTGCGATTCAAACTGGTGTGATTCTTGTACAAGTTGTGAGTACTCGTCGGTTGTAACTATCGGTTGTAGCGCTGTGAGCAATTGTGATGTGACTGAGTGGAGTGGTGGCACTGGGAGCCTGGGAAGAGTTTTTTCATTTCTAAAAGTTTTCATTCTTTGCCGCTGAGCTCTTGTTCTGCTATTTGCCACTTGTTCAAATTCTGTCTTTCTCTCTTTTATATCAACAGATTCTTCTATATTTTGTGGGGTAAATGACAGTTCTCGCGGGTCAATAATAATAGTGCACTCCTAAATGTATACTCGATCAGTATTGTATTATATCCTAATTGAGTAGGCGATAATAGACTTCCGTATGTAGTAATATGGTAATCTTTTTTGCATCCTTATATTTTCCAGATCAATCCTGTGGTTTGATTGACTGATTGACGTTTATTGACTTTCCTATACATCGAGTATATAGGCTTAGGTTTACACAGTCTAATAACTCAATATGAGCCAAGCAAATTATAATGCGATGTCTTTATTGCAATTTATAGAGCATATTATCATTAATTAACAGCTAGTGCTATACTTATAGATTTCTTATTAATTATATATTTTAGTATCCCTAGTTAGCTGCGCTATTATAACGTGCGCACAGAGTAAACGTTTTGGAGTACTATAAATGACAACGTTCTATTGAAATTTGATATAATTGATCAATTACTATATAGACTAAAACTAGTACAAATAAATAAACGTCATAAACATATATATAATCCAAAAAGCTGGAAGAAAAAAATGCATAGTATTAATTAAACATCAAATATTGCAAAGGCACTATACACTGAAGTGAATGTTATTACATTGAACGATTACTTCAGGATTGATACAAAGTCCTGACATAAATAGAGTATCAAAATATAACAGTGGTATTAATGGTCCTTCAGTTGATTCCTATAAAATTATGGTAGTTCACTTTTGTATTGTATATATATAACAGATATTATACAATTGAAGCAGGGGTACTTGCTGCACAGTCCCAGTTTTTTATATAAAGTTTGACCCGCTTTTCACTCAAAACCGGCCCTGTTCAATCATTACAGAAAAGGGCATCTCCTGGTGATGTAGTACATTCTTGTTTGACAATAATTAGAAGTTAATTGTCAGTGAAAAATTCACAATTGACCAGACTACTAGTACTCATTCATGATCACGATTCACACGTAATAAGTTCATGGGCTCCTTGGATCCTTTAGGTCAGCGAAGCAGTGGGTTCACTTGAATTGCGAAGATTAGAACTCGATGATAAGATTCATATGGATAGAGCTTTTACCATTAAGTCACGATGGAGTCTAAACCACGACATAGTTTTCGGTATAAATGAATGATGGCAAATGAGGAGGATATTGGTCTAATACTGCAAACCGATCAATAACATCTTCTTATATAAGTTGTTTTCAGTTTCCTATTTGTTAATATATAATTAATTTTAATTTGATGAATTAATAGTGATTTAAATATTGATGGCCGGATAGCTTTATAAAAACTCAACATTGTGAATTGATCACATCCAGACACCAGAAATCACACCCAATTGCGAGAAGTCTTTACAATTATAATGAACATCATAATTAAATATAAGGTTCACTATTTCAATTGTCCTCGTTCCAAAAGTTGCTGATACTACGTAGGTGACTCTAATGATCTATTGTTTATCACCAATTGATTAATTTTAGAATTATGTTAGGTATTGTGGGACAAATTTGGATGTTGTGCAAAGTTGAAATTTTGGCGAATTGTCCCAATTGGGAAAAGCTCTTCAGTTGGTTACACATATAAATTTGATGATTGGACCACATTCGGCATAGTCGATATCAAATCTATAAACTTATAATTCAATCAATTTGATGCACATTGCACTTTGGCCATTGATCAAGATTCAATGATGACGTTTAACTTTCAAGATAAATATTAAACTATAAGACAATTGATACCTGATTCCGCGAGATGGATGTAAACCGGCCATTATTGGCCGTTAAACTAGGGGCTACAGACTATATTATCATATAGAAAGTTGAAACAATTATATTATTGAATAAACATAATGGGAATTATTAATTAGCAACCTGGTCGTTAGTAGACAGACTTATACTGCAGTAAGCTTGTAATGATCAATTCAAATGAATGGGAAATCAAACAGACTATAACTGGAAAATATTGAATGTGATAATTGAAGAAATAGACGTACGTAGATATTAGTTACAATTCATAAAAATAATGCACATATATTGTAAATTCCCGGACTGAAGTCACACAAATTACCACGCGAATCAAAATTTTTTAGGAGTCACTAAAACTCCTGCAAATCTGATATATTTCCTAAAAAGTTAGTAAACTGTTAACTGTATAAAATTGAAAAATACTAATTAGTAGTATAGACGGGCTGTTTCTTCTCAAAAGAACAAACCAAAACTCAAGCCACTTGCTGTCAAACTTCACCATGGTTATAATAACATGAAGTGTTGGGTCCAATTTCCTCAGTACCTTTGAAACAATTATTCCATTAAGCTCTCACTGCTTTTCCAACTGTTAAACAAGAACATGCTTTAATTCAGCCTCAAGTTGAGAATGTCAACAAAAGAAGAAGACTTGAGCCAACACCACTCCACCCCACAGAACAGTGTTGGCAATTAATCCTATAAGTTATTATAAGTATCAAATGTATTTCTGCCAAAACTAATTAACTGTAATATTGAATCAAGCTGAATACAATCCCATCTAAATCTCTCTTGATTTGGTTGGAGGGAAATTCTTTCTCTTTATATATTCTATATTTTCCCTGTTTCATCATCAGGTAACATGTTACATTGCTATCATTGTCATGTGATCTAGCGCCTAATATAGAAGTTTACAATATTCAGGGTAACCCCATTATATAAACAGGAATATGGATACAATCCAACCCATACATGTAAAAATGCCTCACCCAATAATTCAATGTCAATAGTATGTGAGTATATTAGTGTAATGTTTATCATCAATAACGAAATATATATACTATATCAAAGTCTATGGGGTCCACCTTTTGTAAATGTAATCTAAAAATAAATGTATCTATTTTCATCAGAATATAAGTGTAGACTTCCTCTTTAGGATATAATATTTAGTCTGCGTATATAAATTGTGTGATTAATCAACATATAATTATAATTTATTCGAAATCAGCTAAAATTATATTTCTAACAAAACGTATCGTCTGTTCAATTGAATATGCACCGCGTATTATTTTCATAATTACGATACTGAATCTGGTTATAATATATTGTGGCCACCATTCACTTGAGAAAGAAATTTATCTTTCAATTTAAGATTACAGCAGATTACATATAAAATAAAACATTTCATTAGTTCAAACAGAGGAAGTGAATTCAGTAAACCTCCATCAACAGTTCCACAGAAACCATATATATAAGAAAAACATAAGTATATATGCCGCTTAAATGTGAGTCCTATACTTTTCATGTCAACGCATTTCTAAGTTCCATCAACGAATATAATTGGTGATATAAAGGCTGCTCCACTTGCAAAAGAAAAGTTACAGTCAATATGCCATTTAAGTATAAGTCCAAGATGGCGGTCATGATGCATTGGGTTGATAATTTCCGTAAATAACGACCCAATGAAAGTATCCTATAGGTGAGTAGTAAATAACAATGTATTGATAGAACATTAAAGATGGTTCCATTCCAGAAATCTGAAAACTCGGCAACTTTATTTAGCCAACTGGCTCTATTTTGTGCTCTGATGAAAATTGATAGCCATTTTTTCTCTGTCATTGGTATTAAGTCAAGAAACCACAATTATCTTGATATTGTTTTATGATCAGGATCTGGGCGACACTCTATTATCACATATCCAAGTAAAGTGCAAAACCATTTAAATGTCGACGAAAAATTATCAGTTGTTTTATATATTGTATTCTATTTGGAAATTATTATCTTCATTCACCATATCTACAGCTGAGATAAATTATAATATAAATGATAAATTCATGAGTATTAATTATACACAATCAGGGAAATACAATTTCCTTCTGCCGGTTAAAAGGTTCCTTTAAAATATATACTAACAGAAACCAAAAGTCTCGTTCATCTTGCAAAACGAGCAAAACATGAATTGTTCTATATTGACAACATCAAATATAGCAACTCAGATGTCACGATCCTATTATAATTAGTATATGGCACTGATTGGGTGCGCAAAGTTCAAACTGATTAATTTGTTTATTTGTTGAAATCGTTTCACCCATAAATACTTTTAGTAGAGAGCAGACCGGGTATCAGAATTACCCACTGTTCGTGATAGTATTTACACGATGTAAATCTCAAAAATCAATTGTCGAATTCTGGCCCTGTACTAACATCTAGGAAATAGAGGTAAATTCCATTTTGCGTAATATCTTTCTAGTGGTGGTGGCCTTCTTGTACTGGGACGAGCAAAGACCAATATTTCCAATGTCCATTGGGTAATCCCGTAGATATATAATGAATATCGCAAAATCAGTAGTTTTTGATTCGTTTTGGAAGGGTTTTGGCCAAAGCATACCGAGTTCAATAATTATCACCTCCGAGTTGACTACCATTATAGAGTTGGTTGGTATTATTGGTGTGCTTAATCAATACAATTGTTGATTGATCTATCAATATTGGTTACTGGGTAACATGTTATAGGATGGCAACTTAATTCAGTGGAATTGGGGCAAATAAAGGAAGAGACTTACAGATGGTATAAATTAACAATCTTATCTAAATTGAATAGTAGGAAATAACGCTATTAACCACTTTGACGTATTTAACTCTATAGACGTTACTGTATTGACATATCACAGACGTCATATATCCTATAACAATTAGTAATTCATAGGACATGAGGATCGAACACCTCATGAAGCTGTCCTTTCAATAATGGTCGTGGTAGAAAAAACATTTTAACATGCAGAAAACCAAATTATAGAGTCTTGCAGAGTTAACATCTTTTTATTACAACTCTTCAAAAGTTCAATCTGATTCACATATATGATATAATGTAATTCCAGATTCCTGACACCTGTAGGCTGTATCTATTAGTAGTTTCAATTTTCAAAAATTCTTAAAATCGAATCATGAAAATGATTGAAAATTTGAATATTATAAAAGTAGTAATAAAATCTGAATAATTTCCAGTTTTTATGTTTTTATGTTTTTTTGATTTTGTTGAACGATACACGTCCCTCTACCAAATTGATTGTACGTTGTTTTGAATTATTACCAAATTAGGAAGTTTTTTATAACGATAAAATCATTTTTATGAAGTTTAAGTCTAATTCTCAGAACTATCAGCGACGTATTTGTAAGAACGAATTCTATGTATAAATTAAGCCTAAAGGCGTAAGATTTCACACGTCTAGGTAGTAGGCCTATACTAGGCTAGGCAGCAGGCTCACAATATTTTGAATTAAAGTAGTTAATATATTTAGATCTGTTTATAATTAATTATATTGTTTTCTGATGTAAGAAAATCGATTTTCTATATAGGTATAAGCTGTTCAGTAGAAGCGAAATCTGTTAGCTACGTACTTACTACTGTCTTGACTCTTAATTGACTCTTGATCCATTAGTAACTGTACTATAACTACTAACTAGTTATACTGTATATGCATAATACAACTAATCATGATTCATGACAAGTTTAAGTGGAAATTGGCGGAAATACAGGGTTGTTTCTGGAAACAAGTGCAATTAGTACTTATAGAAGTTAGTACTAAGTAGTAACTAACTGCCAAGTTCCAACTGGTAACCACATAATTAAGTTTATAACCATTTAATCATTGCTGAAAAATTTCTCCATTTGATCTTTGTTAATTCACCTAGGTCCTACTACCTAGACTCCTAGTCTCGAACTCTCGAGTCTCTACTATCTAGTATCTAGTACAGTATCTACTAGTTAATTAGAACTTGTAGTAGACTGTCACTGTGGTAGTATCTTCTAGTACGAGTCGACGCGAGTGCTATAGCTGCTTGCATGAATATGTGGAATGTAGTTGGCAGTTGCCATTTACTCGATCACCGAATCACCGTGGTCCATGCCGCATGGCTTATGGGCCCATGGGTAACAGGGTCTACGAATCATATATGCTCATGATCGCGTCGGGACTCGGGACTCGAGAGTCAGAAATTAGAATAGAGTCTATACAGTAAAGTATACTATATACCATATTACTATATACTATATACCCACTAATAAATAGTATGTACTATGTATGCTACTATGCGTACACGGTACAACTAACAAGAAATTCAGAAACACTGGCCAAGTTCAAGCTTTTTTAAGCCGTGCTAATAGTTCTACTTCAGTGCACTGTCAACTTGATAATGATCGCGAATCGCGATTCGCCAGTACCTAGTAAATTGTGAATCGTGAATATGTATTGTTACATGTATCATATGCATCATGATTTTTGGAACCACTAGAAGGCTGCGCAGCTGAACTTTGAAGCATCACTTTCGGGATATGGATATATTTTTCGTTGGGAACTTAAAACTTAAAAGGCATTTGGTTTTTTTGAAAAGAATCGGTCCGCGACTCCGCGAGTGCGACTCCGTGCAACGCGGTAATATTTTTTTTTTTGAAATATCTATAAACTTTTTATTTTTATCGAGTCTAGAGTCTAGAGTCTAAAAGGCTAAAGCTATAAAATTCAATTCTCAATATTTATTATGGGAAAATGGCCATGACATTTAAAATATCAATCGCCCATGGGGACCTTTCAAAGGCCGGGCCAATTCACTGGCGTCAACGACTAGACACCGAAGTGCTGCATATAAATATATAGCTTATAAGCCGAGGTGTAATTGTATTTAATATGATTCAAGAAATACAGGCTAGTTGCGTAGTTAGTAGTTACAACTTACTAGTAGCTAGTAGGCTTCAGCTGATCAGTGATCCAAGCTGAGTCTGAAGTTGATAAATGATCCGACCGGTATATATAATATTTACTATTAATTACTTGTTTAGTGTTTACTTTTATTATAATTAAGTCTAATTAGATCTATAGATCTAGATCTAATTATAATAATATTGCTTGTTATATACACGCGTAATATATATTATAGTACTACTATAACAGCTAGACGTACACTAGTTTCTGCTGTGTATTTTTAAAATTGTATAAAGTAATTACAAATATATATTAGCGCTCGCTGCGCTCGAGTCTCGACGGTTGTATCAATTCTTCCAACTTGCAAGCTTAAAGGTTTATCTGCAACGTTCATTGGCTCGGGTATTTAAAGTCATCACTTTATTAATTGATATTATGTGTGTTACAACTTATAAATAGCTACTATTGGCGATTAATTGTAGCTTGAATATATGACTTCTGAGAACATAGTTCCGGTATACTGTAGTCACATTTGTCATTTATTGTTTATTGAATAGAGTTGCATCATGCATAGAAGGATAAAATTACACCTCAGATCGATTTATATATATTTGATTATCATGGTATATATTACAATATAAGTTACCAAAATTATCAATGACCAAGATAAAGAGACCTAAAAGGCCTCCAGGTAATCCACCTCTGGTCCAAACTGCCACTAAGAGAACAATCAGGCCTCTGTGGGCTTCTCATTTGACTAAAAACAAGGTTATTGATGACGCGGTAAAAGAGCTCTCCGAGACAAAAAATTTTGCTGATATGGATTCCCTCCTACTTAAATACATCTTCGTTGCTAATACAAGCTTCGGAGCTCCAAGGAGAGAGACAGGTAATATCTTAAGAGATGTTGAACGATCCATTCGTCAACCAAATATCTCTGACATTCCATTCATGTTCAACAAACATTTTCACCGGTTTTTCAATCGCACAAAGCGCTATACACAAAATTGTTCAAATCCAACAACAGATCATCTCCACCTCCCTTGTTGATGGAGGATATAGTTTAGAGTTATTCTCACAACGCAAAAATGACTTGGTGAATGTCAACGTTGGCGTCCCATATACAGCCAAGCATTTGGCTAAAGAAATATTCAACATGAAATTGACGGAAGCAGCTGTGGCAGGCGAATTGGTCAA